>VMDR010009667.1:0-32822 GCA_007922815.1 Macrotus californicus
GAGAGAGAGAGAGAGAGAGATTCTTTAGGGTTTCCCATATATTGAATCATGTCATCTACAAATAAAGATAGTTTGATTTCTTTATTTCCAATTTGAATGTATTTCATTACCTTTTCTTGACTATTTACTCTGTTTGGAACTTCCAGTGCAATGTTGAATAGTACTGGTTTAAAAAAAAGCAAGTATTCCTATCTTGTTTCATTTTCTTAAGGAAAAACACTTTTAGACTTTCATTATTAAATATATTACCTGTATTTTTTAAAAATAAATGTGCTTTGGTCCCTGAAGATGTGTTCTATTACCTGATGAACAGGGTCTAGGGCATGCATTGGGACTTTGGAAGGTTTTTTGAGTGGCTATCAGGAGTAGTTTAATGAATTAGCTGAATGTTGTTGAAGTACTCTGCAAATAGTGCTGCTGGATGACTATCCCTGGGCTGTGATTTACCTGTGATCTGGGATACTGTTTGCACCCAGCATGTCCCCAGAGAATGTGGGCCATAGAGCAAGTGACTCTGTTCATGCCTTATGGGCTGTGCAGCATCATGAAGGGAAGAAATAGGAGCTTGAAGGTGAATATAAAGGAAAGCTCTGGTATATATTTGAGGTTTATAATTATCTGCTCTGAAAAGAAGCCTGATTTGATAACCTCCCCTGTGCACAACCTGAAGAAGAACTATTTTTGAACAGAGGTACTATAAACATTCATTCTCTTCATCCTTACTACTGTCATTTTCCTTGGATTTTATTTTAAGGGGAGTCTCAGGGGATGTGAGACACCATATGAAGTTACAAATGACTAATTTTATGCTGTGACTGTCACCATCTGCAATTCACAGAAACATGCCAAAGAAATGCAGTAGGTATCTTTCAGTGATTTACCTTTATTGACCTTCCAAAATATTTAACTAATGCTATAATTAACAGGTGACAAATCCAATTATCCTCTAGTAGAGGAATAAAGTCATTTTATATCCCATGGAATAGTCCGATTACTTACCCATACCAACTGGAAAAGTAAGCTCCCTAATTAAAAGTCAGGTTTGCAAGATATCATCAAAGAAGGCTTTATCCACTGAGAAGACTATCTTCTTCTTGATATTTTCATAACTCTTGGCATTTCATGACAATTTTGTCATCATCATCTTTACCATTATCATATGAGTTATGGAATAAATTAGTGTTTACCATATATAATAAAGCACGTGACATCATTTTTTCATTTAATTAACACAAAAACTCTGTACAGGAAGATGCACTCCTATTATTCCCACTTTGAAGTTAAATAACCTGCCCAAGGGCCTCAGAGCTCATAATGCCAGAGCTACATTGCCCATCTTTTTGGAGTGAGAATAGGATGCTATAATCACTTTGCACTCTTAATCTCTTCTAAAAGCACATTTAATGCAAGTTTCTTTGTGCCTGCCACAGTAATAAGTTAATTTTATATTCTGTTATTAAGGAGATAGTAAGGAGACAGCATCAGCCAAAATAGGACCAGTCAATGAGCAGAAGATACTGTATTTTCTTGATCAAGAGAAACACATCAAAGTGGGGAAAAAAATCCAGTGTACTCATGGCCAGTATCTCTGCCATAATTAAAACTTACCTCTATCTTTCAGTGACTAAATATTTTTAATTGCTTTTTCTTTAGCAACCAGGTTTTATAAAGGAAATTTTAAAATATTTATTTTATACCTGTTCTGTTCTGTGTACTTTTTCATATCTTGTATTTTTATCACAGTGATCCCAAAGGTAACTAAATACCTTCATCATTTTAGAGGTGTAACAAGCTGATGACTTTCCTACGGTCACCTTTGTGGCAGAGTTAGGATTCCTACCACATCTTTGATGGCCAAAGACCATGGGTTTAATTTCTAAACCATGTAGCTTTTCTGATGCCAGTTGAGACTTTTTACTGAGACTTTGGTGATTAAGAAGGAGAGAGGGCTTTGAGAAAAAAAGGAAAGGAAAGAGTATCCAGAGGAAGTTTGGGGTCAGGTGTGTGTATCTCATGCTGAGTCTGGGCATGAGTCTGGAGAGGGAAAATGATGACCTGATGCAAGGCTGCTTATTCTTGACTCTTCTCTATTGATTCTTGCTCTCCCCATTAAATGGCTCACGTTAGAATGGATATCCCCTGGATTGCATCACTCAGTGCAGTCAGCTTCATGAGTTCAGGATTAGAGGAAGGAATATCAAAGAGAAACTCTAGTTGTTTTCTTTTTATTAAATTTATCGGGGCGACATTGGTTAATAAGATTACATAGGTTTCAAGTGTACATTTCTATGACACATGACCTGCCTATTGCATTGTGTGCCCACCACCCCAAGTTCGATCATCTTCAGTCGCTGTATGTTGGGCCCCTTTACCCTTTTCTGCCTTCTACCCCTCTCCCCTCCAGTAACCACCATCCTGTTGTCTGTGTGTATGAGTTTTTGTTTGTTTTTTAAATAAGAATGTGAATAAAGTTAAAAATGGTCATTTCTCAGAGCTGAATTGGGGGAAGTGAGGCATTTTGTTGATAAAAAATTGATACCATTTGTTTCTTTTAACAGTGATTTTTTTTACTACGTACTTAAATCTTATTATGAAATTTTACAAAATAGCCCTACAAGGAGTCAAATGTAGATAAAGGGCATAGTCGAAGGAAAAAAAGAATAGTTACCTGTGCCTGCCTTTCAGAGATGAAACTAGGAGAGGGACTGAGAGATGGTGTATCATGACCTTTCCTGAGTGATGTCCCAGCAGTGCTGGCCACGCTGAGCTTCACTGCCAGCAATGGGTTAGTTCTTCACACATTGTGGATGCTTGATACGTGACTATTGAACTGATCTTTGCAGCAAAATGTAACGGCCAGGAGAGTTCCCTCAGCCACCAAACATCTTGGGCAGCTTGTCACACCTGAGTAAAATGGCGCACTGTCAGATTCAGAGGCTGTCTCGTGACAGAGTCTTGACTCCAGGTGGTGCACACACAACACAGTGTACAGGTGACGTGTTGTGGAATTATGCACCTGAAACTGGTATAATTTGTTAACCAGTGTCACCCCAATAAATGCAACAAAAAGGATAAACAAACAAACAAATAAAAATGCAAAGGAACATAGTAAGCAAATCTTACTACCCTTACGCATTAGAGAAAAGGCCACGAGTGTCTAATGGGGGAAATGTTGGGGAAAAAGTTGTTTTCATAATTATGAAGATTGCGTGAGCAAATTGAAGGACAATACAAGTAATCTGACCTGATCCTAAGGAGTTTGCATGCCGGCGAGCTATCGTGTACAGCTATTTTTCCTCTTTTTAACATGTTTTTCACTGTGTGGAATAAAAATGATAAAAGTTAAAAAATGAGAAGTTGTCTCACGCTGGAGGGACTGACTTAGTGACAAAAAATTATGTGCTCTAAGTGAAAAGTCTCCCAACAGGGACAGTATTACGATTCACCTGTGTCCCTGCCTCCTCGCTCATTTCTGCCACGGAAACACGGGGCCGAGGCATTTGTCCTGTTCGGATTTAGAGTCATTTGACCAAAGTCCCATCTATCTCTTGAGAAAAAACAGTACTTTAAAAAATATTTAGATACCGATATGTACACACCAAATTAAAGTAGTTTAACTGAATGAGCTTGCTTTTTGTCTTTCTCATCCAAAATGCATTTCTTGTTCTAAGGCAAAGTAAAATGTAGGGGGAAATAAAGCAAAAACAAATTAAACTAAACCAATAAACAAAGAGTAGTACCAGGCAGATGGCCACTTAGGGGCTAAATGAAATACAGGTTGCTGTTGACACTGTGGAATCTTATTTCGGGGAAGCAGGGAGCAGGTGTGCTGGCAAGAAGTGGGCGGTGCTTTTGTACTGTTCCTAGGATGAGAGCAGCGCTCCCTCTGGACTGAGCATCTGGGCATCGTTCTGACTCGTGACGAGCAGCGGCCATGAGACAGGCACACGGGGTTCCCAATCAATCCTCCGATTCAGGGTATCATATTGTCATGCAGATAGTAGGTGTCAAACGTACTGCAGGGAAGGCAGAGAGAGAGAGAAAAGTGGAGTGCACGCTCTGGAAATGGAGACAGACCTTGTGAGAGAACAGCTACATATTTGTGACCAGAAACTGAGGAGCGCGGTGTCTGTATCTTCACCGTCACCACGTGGATTCCTGGACAGTCACGTTTCGATCCCCCGCCTCAGGATCTCCCTCACTTATTTCTTGGAATAGATGTGGGAGGAAATCGTGGTGCAGCAGCATTTCATTTAATATCTCTATATTAGGAGCTTTATCTTTATTTCTCCAATAAGCTTCTTAAATGGCTATACTGATTACTTTTCTATAAATGTGGAGTGGGAGACCCAATAAATTAAATAATGGATGCACAGCTAGTGTGTGAAAGAGCAAGAAATCAAACACACGTCTTTCTTTAACTGCAGCTTTTATATTCTTTCTTGCACAAAGCTAAGAGTAGACAAAAAGATAGCTACCTATCTTTATTTGTGTACATCGGACCCTCATGTCTCCTCTTTCACTCTGTGTTTATCATGTTATCTCAGTTTGGAAATATTTTCACTTCTCCACTTCTCTCTCTCTCTCTCTCTCTCTCTCTCTCTCTCTCTCTCTCACACACACACACACACACACACACACACACACAGCCTTTCCTCCTCCCTTAAGAAGGTGTAGTTGCAAATTTCCACAAGATGCAAAGCTACACTGTATACATCATGGTTTTCACCTTAGGTGTGCAACTTGAACTGTGTCAGCCTCCGTTTTCTCATCTGCACAATGGGGGTAACACTGCTAGCATCACTGAGTTGCTGTTTGAGACAGATGCCAAATGTGAATTGCTTAGTGCGGGGCCTGCCACTTGGTGATTTCTCAGTAGAAACCCAGTGCTAGAGTTATCTTGCTGTGTGTAGCCACAGACGAATCCTCTGGGGTCCACTGAGTGTCCAGAGCCTCTCCCTCTCTTAGATCTCTGGAAACTGTGTGGTCCAGTGATCCCCCATTTGTGCCAAGGCCCAGGGTTTCACAGACATTAACTAAAGACTGGTTCTCTTCCACTGCGCTTGAGGTTGGCTGCCGCTGTATCACTTTTCTCATGTCTGCTTTGAAGTTTAGAGAATCAAATTTTAGATAAATATTTTGTGATCCATGCTCAGTTTTACATTCTAGGTGGCCGTTTTCCTCCCTGAACTGTGAAAATGGGGTGAAAATGAAGCCTCAGCTTAGAGCAATAAGTACAGTAAGGGTGGTGGCAGGGGGGGGGCTTTCATCTCTCTGTGTGGTCCTGTCTCTTTTAAGTTTATTATTTTATGCAAATAGATTGAGTCATTGTGCCTCTTGTCTGTCAATTGAGTAACTGAGCCTTTCTCAGCTCATGTTTAACAGGCAGAGGTGGTCTTACGGCAGGAAGTAAAATCTGAGAGCTATGCAGGAAATAAAAATCAGAAAATATTGTAACTTTGAAAATAAGATATTGGAAGGTAGATATTTGATGAAGGAGTGTGTTAAAATACGATCAACAAAATAAAGTGTAGTGTCACAGAAAATAAGAGGGGTACACACACGTCAATGGCTGGGAAACAGTTTCTCTCTCTGAAGGGATCATACTGTACATCTAACTACGTTGAGCTGACATACTGAAAGACAAATGAAAGACTCATGAAGGGGAATGAGAGCAGGAAGGCAGAGTTCCAATCCAGGGCTCTCGTTTGGTGGGTGCTATTCTGACAGGATAAAGAGAGAAGAGAGTACAACCAAGGGCATATTCATTTGTTTTTATTCTTTTCTGACTGTGTTTTTATGCTTTTTGCTTATGTGGTGGGAATGCCAGAAAAATACACAAATATCTATTTCCATAAGGAAACCCTATTATGATCTCTCTAGAATTTCTTTTTTCTAGGCACACTTAGATGCAATACGTACGTGCAAAGTAATGGGGGTCCTGTCGGTGGTGGGCTCCATGAAGGATGGAGTAGAGTGGTCCTCAGGCTGATGGTTCATTTTAGCTCATAACACAGCCTCACTGCTTGGCAGCTCTTGTGTTCACATGTAAGCCAGATCTGATTAGTCTGAGTGCAGTTGGATGGAAGTGGCATGGCGATCATGGATGGAGACAAGAAGATGTGCAAACAATGACACTGAGGAAAGCCTGGTGCAGATAAAACATTAGTGATATTAGGGACAGAGAACCAGCTTAGCAAAATCTCAGTGACCCTTTGACCCTCTGAATTTTGTCTACTGCTTTGATTCAACTGAAGATACATGGGATGGGGGAAGGTAGCAGAGGTGAGAGAGAAGATTATGAATGCATCCAAAATAAACCAACCAACAGTATTTTTGGGTGTTTTGCTTCTGAAGATATATGAAAAAAGGCATAATTTTTGTGTTTGGTTACATAGGTTTCCTGGAATACTAAAAATGTTATGTGGACACTTAATATAAAATTATAGAAGAAATGCAAGCCCTTCTCTACAAAATGTACTTTGTTTTATATTCTAGGATTGGGAAATTTCATTTGTTTGCAACAACTTTGAGTCAAGAACAGACTATTTAGTTCATGATTAAGTTGGGACTCAGAAAACATCAATGATGAAGATGTGGCTAAGATCTATATGCTGGAAGAACACAGTGGTTTTATGATTTAAAGGAGAGGGAAACAGTCTGCACATTAATGAAACAGGAGTTGGTTTAAGTTCTGTTGTGAAGGCAGATTCACTTGTTTAATGTTAAGGATTAAATATAGAAAGACAACAAATGTGAAATGAAAGCAGAAACATCAAAGCACAAACACATTTTAATTTGCTAAATGGACACTAATGGCTTTGAATAAGACAAGCCTGTCCACTGATAATAAATGGTTGACCTCGACCAACAGAAGTGTGACTAATGTATTTGATCGTTATTCGTTTCTGCTCTAGATCTTAGGTAATCATTGATCTCTGGCGGTGACACATGCTTCATGCATTTGTCACTTGTCTTTGCTGTTTGAGGATGAGGTTGTTGAGGATGGTTATCATCTACATGTGCAACTATAACTACAGACTCTGGTAGGTCTTTAACTGTCCCCCCCAATCCCCAATATTATTATTGAGTGACTGTCTTTCAATCTTGGGTGAAATTTTTTACTTTGGAGTTGCTGTAGCCAACTTTGACACTTACATTACTACTTGGCCCAACTCTACTATCCTAAGCCTCTTTGTTATAGAGATTTGGTTATTATTGTGCTCTACACCGTTCTTCAGCTTTGCCTTGATGTGGGCCTATAGGCATGGGAATATGTTCAAGTTGTTCTTTCTTTCTGGTCTGCTGCCCACACCACAGTGGTTTGGTCTAGATGCAATTACAACTGCAATTATAGTTCATGTACTATTACACCGTACACCATGTTACTCACTAATTTACCTTTTTGGATTCACTGCAAGGACACTGAAACAAACTTATAATATGGTCTTCATACTTTGTGGCCATTGCCAAGCTCTTTAATAATATTTCCTCTCTTATCCCAATAAACCAATGAGGCAAATGTGGGTGGATATGGCTGCTGTGACTTGCCTGTTTGGCACGTCGACTATATTTTAAGGTTGCGATTTGATGATGGTCTACTTTCATGGTCGTTTGCATTCCTAGGTGCTGTTTGACCCTGTTAGGCTATTTGAGATCATCACAAGGTGGCTGATGGCTCTTACGTGTAGTTGATGGTCTAATTATCTAGTTCCTATTTTCTTTCCTTGCTACCATTTTGAATCATGACAACTTTCTTCTATCATTGTCCTTGACCTTACGAGCAGCTTGTTTGTTTTCCTACAAAAACTGTGTGCTGGCATTCCTGGTAGGAGGCAGTTCGAATGGCATCTTATGCTAAAGCAGCCAAGTTTTCTTATTGAGCTGTAATGCTATCCATAGAAATGCTTCAGATTTGGGAGTACATCCTGTGTCTGGCACTCTTGCCCAAAGTTGGTAGTAACCATTGCTTGTTAAGTAGAGATTTGGTTCAGGTCATTCTGGAGGTACCCAAATGTAGAGCACTGCTTGGCTGTCTGTGGAGGATGATCTACAGTGGTGTCCAATGACTGACGCATGGGGCTATGTAAAATGTCACCACAAACTCATTATATTGCACTGGAAAATCTAAAATCCAATGGTCTGCAGAAAACTAGTTTTCAATCGGAGGAGACCAAATGCATATAGTGCTATAGGAGAATGTGACGGTCTCTGAGAGCCTTACATTAAATTAACGCTGTGTGTGTGTATGTCTCCTTCCAGAGTGTCAGCTTTGAAATCAGCGGTCTTGTCTGCCTTGCTCACTGCTGCCTCCCCAACATGTGGAGCTTGATAATTATTTATTGAACGAAAGAGTGATTATTTGATGAATCCATTAGTGCCAAAGCCTGACAAGAACTTGACTTCATGTTGCAAGTGCTCTGTTCTCCCTTGACCCCTGCATCCTACTAGCTAAGAGCACAGCCTCTGCCCAACTCAGCCCAGGAGACCCTGGTGGGGAATAGTCCGTCAGCATGTGCTATGACACTGGCCACCAATGGCATTAGGCAGTCTCTCTCTCTATAATCCCTATCCATTTCCATTTATCTAGATGTTTTACATATATTACACAGATGAGGATTCTCAAGCAGTTTTTGGCAATGTTAATTCTTTAGGACATTAAGAAATCTTAATTGACAGGGAAATAAAAAGCTTCATAGCATCAAATAATTAACCTGATGCAGATTCTCCCAAAGTTAAACAGGTGGAGAATATAGAGGGGCACCTTGTGCATTGTGAATCCTCAAGGGGTGGGCAGTTCATTTAAGACTTCCAAAGTCATTTGAACATAACCCACTCCCTCTTTTACCTAAACTCTGTAGAATGTTTTATGGGGGAGTGAATAGTCCATAGAATACGTTTTGAGGTATGCCGGTATAGATTTTCGTTCTTCTCATTTGAAGATTTAAGTCTGGCAGAGTCACTAGCTAATGGTGCCTAACTTCTGAATACCCTTCTCAAAAAAGTCACTCACCCCTTGCATGGGAGGGTGTGTGTTTGTTATTGGAGGGAACTTCTCAATACCCTCCCTCTGGGTTTAATGGGTTTTTACAAATCAAACTTTACAGTAATAGGAAAGCTTTCTCTAATCAACCTGAATAATTGCAGGGAAGAGTGAATCAATCGCTAAGCATCACTAGCACTGCTTATAAATCACAAAATCATTTAAACAGGCCTTTAAATCCCAGAAAAAAAAAAGAGGGAGAGTGATGAACATTCAAAGGAGTGTCCCTGTTGCTAATGGCTTTTAAGGACGTGACTTATGGGCACTACTTCCATCCTTGGGTATTTCCAGTGTTTCCTGAGCATTTATCACATGGTAGGTGACATGCTAGGGGTCTAGGCATGTTCGGTGCATCTCATTTAGTCCTCTTACCAGCCTTCTGAGGTAGGTCATGGTGTTCTGTCTTGATGGAGCTTGTGAAGCTTAAAGGAGTTCATGTTTTCTCAGGTTTTAAGGTTTATAAATGGAGACCCTAAGATGGAAAAGAAGGGTTCTGGCTCCAAACCAGCCCCTTCCAGCTCCCCAGCCACACCCTGACCAAACCCACAGGCCTTTGTTGGGGGCTATGAGAGGTGACATCAGGGTGATACATAGAACGTTGCTATTTTTACAAGGAAAATGAACTGCTTGAAGTGCTATGAAACATTATATAGGAAAAGACCATGGTACTAACTAAAAGGAATAATTACAATGACCATTAATATGTGTTTCATTAGGAAGCGGATGCCTAGGAAAGTGCTTTTACAATGATGTCATTTATTTTCTATAATGACCGTATAAGAAAGTTTTTATTATTATATGCATGCATGCTTTTAAAAGTACACTAAGGCTAATAAAGATTTAAAAACATGTCTAAGATCACAGGGCTAGCTCCCAAGCAGCCTGTCTCCAAGGTCAGACAAGGTCAGACCTCTCACCCTCAGTAGAAGTAAGGAAGTTTGACCTCTTGTGCTAGAGCTGCTGAGGACTCGGGCTTGGGAACTCAGTTGAAACTAAAACCCACTTATTTTTTTAATTTGAGAATTCAAAGAATTTAATTAGAATAGATGCTGTCTAGACAGACTGTGCCCTTGCAAATGCATATTTATCTTGTAATTTTTTCTTAAAAATATCATTTAGAGCTTTGTCTGATTTTGGTCTAGTATCTAAATGATGCCACATAATTACAGATGAATCAGAAATACCCTTGCTTCTTACTGTATGGATATGTAGTCATTCTGTCTCAAGTCTCATCTCACCTAAGCCAGGGGTGTTTTTGTTCAAGGAAAAATATAATTAAACACAAAAAGAAGAGAAGACATAAAATTTATCTAATGAAATTGAGACTATTTCATATTTTTTGTTTTACTTTATCCTGTATTGTTCAAATTTTCTGCAATAGGCACAATACTTTTATTATAAAATAGATGTAACAGAGAATAATTCATAGATTCAGAGTGCCAGCTGAATTTTTCTAATGATTAACTATCTCAATTAAGAACTATTATGGCCAGCATGATAAATGAAAGTAGAATCTCACTACTGTTCTAAATAAAATATTTGAGGATTGGACACTTTTCTATATACTTAATTTCCTAATACATTCCCTTTTGTAAATTGTTTTTTTCCAAGTTTGATGTCCATTTAGTTTGGCCTTGGGTATTTTTTATCTGCTTCTGTTAGTTCTTATAGAAACACATTTTGGCCCTTTGATGTACTTCTTAGAAATCCTTGTCTCGGTTTGTGTTCAGTTACATAAAATGCCATTTTAAATTTTCCTTAGCAAAATATTTACCATTTCCTCCCTTGCTTTCATACTCATTTCATATATTTACAGTTCTTCTACTTTTCAAGGACAACTCTGTATTTACTCTAGGATGTTAAAGTGGCAAGCACAATTTATAGTCGGGAAATAAAATAAAGCTAATTGCCTGGAATAAATGGTGAATGCTTAGGTTATGAAAGTGATTCATGTGTTTCACTTTCCCCAGGGCCAATGAGACATCCTTTTCTTCCACTCCAGTTAGTTGAAGTCAAGCCAATCAAGATTTACTGAAAATATAAGTGTATTCCAGTACTTTAAAGAAAAAGCTGACTGTCAGGCACTGTGCTAAAAACTTAGGCAAACAATATCATTGAATTCTTACAGCAATCCTCGGCAGTCACTCTTATTAGCTCCCTGTTATAGATGAGGAAACTGAGGCACCTAAATAACATCCCCACACACACAATTACATAGGAGAGCCAGGATTAAATTCCAGATATTCTGACTCCTGCTGGTAGCAGCAACTGTGCAAAACTGCCTCCCGGGTGCCTCCGGATCCATCACTCCCTAGTTTCTCAGGTCACTCTTCTATGTCACCTGTCTGGGTTTGTAAGCCTTGAAGTCCCAACACCTACTGTAGCTTCTCCACCTGTGTATTCCCAAAGAACCATGTAGATGGCTGGGGGGGCTGCTCTATTCACCACCAAGGAACTGATTCGATGGCTTTTCCTCCATTTCTCTCTGAAAAAGCAATTAGTCTGTAGCTTGGAGGAGGTGGGTCTCCCACTTTTGCAGACCCAAAGATGAAGGGACCAAGAATAGGATTGACTTTCTCAGTCACACAACTGTGCGACAAGATGCACGAAGCAGCTGTTGAAATATTTCAGGCAATGTGAGGATCTATCAAACGGATGAAAAGGAGGACCAAAAATTGGACTCTTGTAATCTTTCGGGTCCTCTTGTGCGTGAGGTTTGCACGTTACGTTCGCTGAGAGGCCCTGACGGTTGCTTTGTAGCTTTTGTCAGTAGAGTGGGAAGCTGATATAAGCTCCTGTCATGTAACAAAAAGAAAAAAAAGAAGTTAGCTGTACTTTTTTTAAGTGCTTTTTTTTTTTTAACTCACAGTACTAAAAAACTAGCAGATCAAGCATAAAATTCGGTTTCTCGGTTTCCTTTGAGGAAAAATCTATTGACTAATTATCAGACCAAAACAAAGTTTCTAATGAGAACAAACATACCAACAAACAAAAGATCAATAATGCATTTTAAAAATAAACTTTGTATATTCATTGGTGAAATGATCTGTGTGTGTGTGTGTGTGTGTGTGTGTGTTTTGTCTTTTGACTCACCACAAGAAGGTATGGCCTGTGTGCTGTGATGCCGTGCGGTGGGAGTGAACAGGAGACTTCTAATTCCTGCTCTGAAAATGACTAATGTGGTACCTTTGGGGGTGTGCATGACTGCACTGAGCCTCACTTTCTTTCTCTGCTAAAGTAGAAATAATGCCACCTACACAATGGTTGCACATACTACTGTCTGATTGAGAAAGGTAAAACGTACAAACACCAGCCTGCAACTGGTTTTTAACAGACATGAGTTTATTTCCTTCATTGGAGCAGCGTTTCCTGCATCGCCAGCACTCAGCTGTCCTGCGAAAATTCAATGAGGAGAGCTGGTGGTTCGACCCTTCATCCTAATCCCAGCTCTAGGCTTTTAGTTATGGTCTGGATTTAAACTCTGAGAAATGGGGATTGACTCACTGGACCCCATCCTCCTATTCTGGTTTGTGTAACTGTCAGTGGGAATAGCATTTTTCAGAGTAATAATTTATTTATTAATTCCAACCATAGAGGGCAAGTGTTGATCTCTCTGCCACAATTAACTTTTTTCTCCAAGACTCCGGACTTTGCTGACCATCTCTCTAGACACCTTAGACATTGAACAAAATTGTGTGTTGGTCTCCGTTACAGTGGAAGCAAGTGGGCAAACTCTCCATTGACCCAATTAATAAATTTTTATTAAACACTTAAATCTCCCAGGACACTGTAAACTTACAGGTTATTGTGAGGGTGAGGCTTGGTAGTGGGGCTTGAAATCTGATAGATTTTATTTGACTTGACCTCTGATGCTATGACAATTAGAACAAGTTAGTAATTATTAGCTTCAGTTTCCTCATCTGTATTATAGGGAAATGATATATAACAGAATATTTATGAAGATATGAGGGAATATTACATGTAGCACTCACTACAGTCCCTGGAGTATAGGAAACCCTCAATAATGGCAGCTCTATCACTATCATCATTGTCACCATTATCAAATTTCACATCAACCCCCAGGTCACAGCCTCTGCTCTGACACAACCTAAGCAGTCTGGGCATGAGCTTTTGCATCAGGGAAGTCTTCTGTGACCATTAACCCTCATGTTAGGTGGAGAAGCCAACTCGATGTGGGGGGCCTGGGGAGTGTGCAAAAGAAATCTGACAGTCATCGTGAAATCCCTCCCATTGCCTCGGTCTCGCTTTCTGTTATCCTGGAGATTCATTCCATAGAAGTGTACACGCTCAGGTCTGACACTGAAAGTAAGTGTCAGTTTCTCAGAGTGCAGAATGTTGACAGTTGTTGATAATGACTACATAGCAGGGACCTTTCTGTTCCCAGGGAGCTATCACGTCTCCTACACATGATGTTTCAGATCCATGCATTTATTTACCAAATCCATTTGGACCCTGTATTTTAGAAGCAGCAGAAAACCTGACCCAAATTATTTTGGGCAGAAGAAGAATTTCTTTGGCCCAAGTAACCAGGAAGTTTGGAATGGGTTAGTTTTATGTGAGCTTGATGTCCGGCCTAAGTGGTGCCATCCGGCCACGGTCTTCATGTCCTGCATCTTACCTCTGTTCTGGCTTTGACAGCATTCCTGTCAAAGGTAGATGACAAGCAGCAGCCTCGGGCTTACATGTTCTCATACTCCAGGACATTGCCAATGCAGATGTCTCCTTTTCAGTCATTGAAACAAAGGTCCTCTATGAGCTCCAAATGCCTGAACCAATCCCTGTGGATAGTCACACAGGATGATAGGCCTAGGTTCCATGCCACCCATAGCATCGAATTCATTCAAAGAACTTGGGCTGGGATAGTGCTTCTTCAAAGGAAAATCAGGGCTATTTTGCCAGGAAGAGGGTGACTCTATGTCAGCCAGCAAAATAGGATCACAGATGCTCTTTACTTTTTGTGGAGAACTTTCCTTCACCACCTCCATCTGTTGAGTCTAACTCTTCCTTCCAGTCCTATCTAAAGCGTCACTCCCTCCATAATGTAGACCTTGATTCAAGGCCCATTATCCTGGCACTCGGCTCTTCCTTCACTGAGTCCAAATGGCACTGTGCTTCTCATGTGGATTTTGTTACAATGTGCTTTTTGTTACTTAGATGTGTTTGAACATTTGTCTTTGCTAACTAAAAGCTCACGCAGAGCAGAGACTCTGCCTCATCACCCTGGAATCCCTTGAAGCAACCAACACAGACAACTATACTCAGGAGATGTATTGTAAATACTTTCTCAATGAGAATCCAATAACAATTCCATGCTCCTAAAATCATTATTATATTTCAAGTGGAAAATTAAAACAAATACTAAGCTCCAACTCTACTTCTTTGGTGGAAACATCAGCCTCGATTTCTGCTTTGAGATACTGTAAAGCCTGGTCTTAGAAATTGCCAGTGATTGGGATTTACAGGCTTGAGCTCATGTGATAGGTAAATGAGAAGCATCTCTTCAATTCCAGAGCCATTCCATGCAACTGCCTTCCAAATCACACTCTTAACGTGATGATTTTTTTTTTATGTGAACTGAGCAGATTCTCAAGTCAAGAAGTAGATGGAATTCTGGGGAGAGACCTATGTTTGAATGAAAATAATGTTGCCTTGAAAATGCTTGGGCTCCTAAGAGTTTCTATGTGTTTCATAAGCATGAAGGGTAACTGGAAATGCTATTCTAGGCTAGATGTCTGCATACCACAGATAATGACAACAAAAATCTGGTCCAGTCTTCATTCAAAAATATTACTTTTCTTGTGATAGAAATCAATCCATAGTAGAATCAATCCTCATCTATAACAGAGATGAGCAGATGAGACTGAGTTATTATTTAACTTCCACAGTTTTAACTTGTGATTTATTTCCTGGGGGTAAAATGCAGCTCTGAATTGGAGATTATCTATTGCTTTTGTGAGTTGAGTTTGATGAAGACACTGTAAATTGACATGCATGAAATGTGCTATGTGTTTTAATTTTGTGGTAGAAATAAAATTATTTATTAAATATCTATTGAGTATGTTCTATGTGCTGAGCATTGGGTACAAAGTAAGGGGATTATCTCTTATCTTAAGGAACATACTGTTTTATTAGGGGATTTAAATTTACATACAATACACTTGGTAGCCCAATTTCCAACGTCTGTCTCCTAATGTCAACAAGACTGCCATGCTCTGACAAAACTCTTAACTCTCTAACTCATGCCACAGTCTGGAAAGCACTAGGAGGCAGGAAGCTGGAGCATGAGGGGCTGATCTAATGGGTTTCCCCTCTGTCAAAGAGGCCCATATTGTATCACCTGTGTCACCAGTGTCTAAAAATGGTTGCCTCATACATTTTGTCCAGATATATATATACACACACATATAACTGGATAAAATATAGGAGGCAACCATATATATGTGTGTGTGTGTGTGTGTGTGTGTGTATAACTGGACAAAATGTATGAGGCAACCATACATTTATGGTTGGTGTACATATATATATATATAGTGTGTGTGTGTGTGTGTGTGTGTGATGAGAAGGCTGGTCCAGAACTGGTTTCTCCATCATGGGTAAAAGCAAAAGTTATTGTAATTATACATGTTGTGTCCAAAGGCTGATGGTGATTTTTATGTTCAGTGATGTTATCAGGGAGGTTTAATTGTATGCTGTTACTCGTGACACTAGTTCTTTACTCCTTAGGGATTAGCACCAGGAAGGTAGGTTAGGGTGCTGGTTTGCATACTAAATGTAACTTTCTGCATTGTCTCTAAGACACAAATAAAGAGAAAAGTCAATATTATTGACACAAGGAAGTAAAAAAGTAAGGAGAGAAAGTTGATCATACTCATTCCATGTGAGTGGATTGCAAAGAGCAACAATATGGTTTGAAAATTTATTACAAGACTAATCAATTTCCATCTGCAGTGTTGTTGTAAGAAATTAGTATAAATTATGAGGACTGTTTTAAAATACCATGGACACTGAAGAAAATAGAAAGTAATGATATGAAACAAAAGGATAATTTATTTTTCAATTACAGATGAAATATTGAGTATAGAAATATGCACATCACATAGTTAATGATCCATTCTAGAATTATTTTTATTAGGATAAAAAGAAATATATCACACCATTCGGTCAGTGATGGAGTTCTCTGTTAACAACAGTAAACTTGCAGGTCCACCCATGACATGTCTGCTTTAAACAGACCCATGGGAGGGGATAATGTTTGCCTGGTCAAGTGCAAACATTGGATGAGGAGGGACAGAAGACATGGTCACAGAAAAGGGCGATCTTGTCATTTTGAGTGGAGTTATTAATAGTTGGTAAATTTCCTCACTAGATAAACATTCTTAGAAATCTGTGTGTCTCCCAGCAACAAATGTGTATTTCAAACTACATTGGAGCAGATATATGGCTGAACATTTCAGAGAAAGAGGAGTTATATGTCCTAGTTTCTCCCAATCAATAAAATGAATAATACTGAACTCAGAAAGCTTACATAAAATTTAAATTATCCTATATAAAAATGCATCTTAGCCCTGGCTGGCATGAAACAGTTGGCTGGGCATCATCCTCTGAACCAAAAAGTCCCTGGTTTGATTCCTGGTCAGGGCACATGCCTGGGTTGCAAGTTCAGTCCCTGGTCAGGGCGTGTGCAGAAGGCAACAGATTGGTGTTTCTCTCTCACATTGATGTTTCTCTCCCTCTCTTTGTCCTTCCCTTCCTCTCTCTCTAAAAATAAAACAATGCGTCTTAAAAATCACCTTGCATGTAGTCCTAATATTATAAATGTTGATTAAATGAACAATCACACACAGGCACGATCATCACCTCCTTGTTACAGGTGTTGTAGGGACAATAGCACTGTGACAACAAGTGCACCCACCACCCAGATCTCGGTCTCTAACACTTTTCCTTGAACACACGGTGACTGGAAGGTTGCAAGATGACAGGCTTCCAGGGACTCCTAACATTCCAGTTTGGGTTTGGCCATTGCTTGAGCTAGTATGTTCAGTTTCCGAGAATTTTTCAAGAGGCATACTTTGTTAGGTGCAATTTTCTATGTATATGTCTATACACGTACACATGTATATTTGTGTACATGTACATATGGAATATATATTCAAAAATACCAAAACTTACAGACTAACTCCCAGAACACCTACACCCATCAAAAGCAGTGCAACAAAACAATCATGAAAGACAAACTAAAAAAAATAAATAAAAAATCACCTAATAACAACAAGGGGAAAATTAAAGAAGAATCCCTCTATCAGAAAATCTGTGTTTTAGGAATGTGTTATTATGAAGCATAAAACTCAGCAATAAGCTTCCTGAGCTCCATGGCCAAAATTGAAATAGTATGTGTATAACAGAAAAGTTGACAGTTTTATGTATCAAACCAGTTTTGAACTCATAGAAATATGACATTCAAGTCTTTATGCTGGGGACATTGAGGAGCCTAATATGCAATGTTAGCATTTAAAATGCTTATGTCCTGCATTTCATTCTTTTGAAGAAGGCTCTGAAAATAGACAACACCTTCTTGGATACACTTGTCCAAGACCCATAGTTGAGGAGCCTTCATATGGGGGGCATTTTGTTGTTTAGCCCTCGGTCCAACCTGGGACTGACAATTTACTAATTGTTTCACACTAGCCAGGCAGTGGCACTGGTTGTGACTTTCTAACCAGTTCTGGGCAGAGAGGAAGCAAATCAAGGCAAGAGATGCATCATTTGGCTTTGTCTTTAAATGACTAATGGTTTTTCTAAAAACATCATTATACAGCTTCCCTGGTTCTTGGAAAACAAAGCTTGTTGTATGCTGATTTAACGTGATCCAAAACAGAAATTCCAAATCCTGTGATATATGGTCAGAACTGTCCCCACATTGTGATTCATTTTACGGTTTTCTTCTGGTCACTTCCTTCTCTTCAAAGTCCAGATTTATTCATTGTATTCCAGCCTCTGAGCAGGTGACTGACAAATGCAATGACTGCTGGAAGAGAACATTGCTGCACGTAGAGGAAAAACCCAAGGAGAATTGGATGCTTTTGTTGTGTGTACAGATAGCTGATGAAAGATTGGATTGTCACTGCAGACAAACAGCAACAGAAAAGGAAAGTTCACGTTAGTAATTGGAGTGCGGGGAACTGAAGGGGTCTAGGAGTGATCTTAGTTGTGAATAAGGGCCTAAGGAGGAAAAAGGAGAGGAAATCCACATTTTCATGAAAACTATGAAAAGCCTTACTCAGCTCCTGATGACAGCCTTGCTCAGGCCCCCAGTACTCCGTGACCCTTTAGGAGGGTCATACCTCAATATCGACTGTTCCATCATGGCAGCTTGACTTGCCTGTGCGTGCAAATACCTACGTTGTTCAGAAAGCCCATCACTGTTCACAGTGGGCACGAGCATTCCTGAGGGAGGCAGAGAGAACAGAATCAATGTATCCCACCTTATGGAGTCAACACTATTGAGATTCAGAAGCCATCTTTAAGTCAAAGGGCAGGTGGATGGGAGACTTTCTGGGTAGGTGTGGAGAGATTCAGAGAGGCTGGCAAATGTGAATTCAATTCAACTTCCCATGTATCCACCTACCCCCTCATGAGTTCTTGATATTCTTACCCAAACTGCTTTCTAACCGCGTTTCAGGTTTAATTATGACATTACTCAAATTATAATTTCCTGAGAATGTGAACTTCTGCCATTGCGCAGCTGGAGTGGTCCTCTGCTCCCTATCACGGTGAATGATTTGGAGCAGCAGGACCCCCTTGAGATTGTACAGCAGCTACTCGTAATTCAGACTGTACTGCAGTGACTGGAGCCCTATCAGCCAGCACAGGCCGCCTCGTCTTGCTGCCTTTGAATCCTACCTGGTCTTTAAGTCACACCTTCTGTCTTCACACTTTTGACCATCTGAACTCACAGGACGGTTTCTGTCTTATTTGGTGTAGAGTTAACTAATTATATCATCTCGCATATCTTAACTTGCCTTGCAGTGTTATCATTGTATAGATATTGACATACTCTGCAAGTATATTTTTATGTGTATTGAATTCTATGTGTATTACATTTCTATTGCATTGTATTACATTTCAGTAGACCCCCAAATGTGTGTGAAGTCAGATGCCTTCCCCTCAGGCTGAAGCTCCAAGGCAAACAGATGACCTTCTGCCACACCAAGTCTGGGTGCCCCTAGATAGGTCGCTTCTGCACTGGCCCCTGGGGTGGGTGAGTTCCAGTGTTCTAACCCTTTAGGGGTCATTTTTTCAGATGGCTAATCTGTTTCTGGATTTCATGGATGCCAGCCCCATTCATTTTCAAAACTGTATGTTGTCGGGGCTTCTTTCTTGTGTGCAGGTCTTAAAAGTTGGAGGTGCCTGAGATGGAGTTTAAACAATTTGCTCCTCAGGGAGAAGCTCTGGGTTTTGAGGTCCCTCTTGACTGTGCCTCGCTGGCCTGGGGTGGGCTTTGGGGTGAGATTGTGTCTCGCCCTCTCCTACCTGTTTTGATGTGGAGGAGATGCTCCACTGGTTGTTAAGTTTCTCCCAAGTGTAGCTATAGATTCAGTGTGCTTGTGAGAGGAAGTGAATTCGGGATTCTCTTATGCCTCTGTCTTGAACCAGAATTTGTCTCTATTTCTAGGTATATTTTAATGCATATTTTCCTATATGTATTTGTCTGTTGACTTTTTTATGTGCCATAGTGCCATAATTAAATTGTTCTCTCCATAAAAACATAGGATGGTGTGTCAAAACAATATCTGCATTAAGTCCGGATTCCACAACCACAGTCTCAGTTCATTTGTGTGCCCCATAAAACCTCTGAGACAGGAATTATTACTGCTTTCACTTTAAAGGGGAAGCCACTGAGGCTCAGAGAGAGAACTTCCTTATGCTTATAAAGCCCACAATAACTCAGAGCTTCTGAGTCTAAATGGCTTAGCTTTCCTCCAGCGAGTGCCTTTTCTAAGTTTAATTCCCATCTTTGGGACAAGCACAGGAACTGGCTCATAAAGGTACTCAAAAATGTTTGTGTTCACACAAATAAGCACATATGCACAGTAAGCTTGGTAGGTATGCACTACGCAGAGGGGTTAGCAATGTGGAAAGTGGGAGCCCTCAGTTTTCCTGCCTTCAAATGTTTATAGTCCAATGGGGGCACATAAATAGACAAAATATAAAATGACTTGTTAAGAAACATCCTGAGTTATTAACAAAGGGCTGTGTGAGTATAGACAAGGCCGATGATGAATTTTCTCCGGGAGAACTGGGGAAGTCTTCACAAAAAGAGTTAATGTTTCTGGGTCCTGAAAGATGAACTGGAGTTTTCCAGGAGAATAGATAGGGATGAACCTTAGATAAAGGGATAACAATCTGTGCAAAAGACAGGGAGTCGTGAGGAGATGGGGAGGGTGACAATGGCAGAGCGCCTGGAGGGCAGACACAGGAAGGAACGGCTGAGGAAAGACAGGAAGTTGATGGCTGAGCTCTTTGTAGAGGTGTATAGGGCTTGTATGTGGAATGATTTCCGTCTCAAGTCCGGGTTAATCCTCTACAATTCTATTTATCAGAGAAGCTCCACGATCCACTTTTTATAATGAAATTTAAAAATAAACTGTTTATCAGGATTTATGCAATCCAGTTTTTTATCATGGAATTTTAAGAATAAACTTTAAGAGCCATGACTTAATTATGTTACTCTTAGATAGCTAAGCCCTACAGTAGGTGCTTTATGGATGTCATAAAGTTAATGGACTAAAAGAATCCAACAAAGTAGATAATATTATTCTCATTTTACTGATGATGGATGGGAGGGCAAGAGAAGATAAGTAACTCACCTCTGGCCATGGAGCGGGTAGACAGTGCATCCAGAACGTTGTTGTAGAGGAACTCTAAAACTTCTTGTGAGTTTTCCAGGGACACACACACATATCTCACATACGGAAAGCTGGGAGACCAGTTATGAGAGAGGAAAATCATAGTATACTAGGCTAGCAAAGATGGTACGAGGGACTGAACAAAGGCAGAGTCATTGGGCTTAGTGAGAAAGATGGAAGTTGAGGGACATCTCTAAGGTTGGGTTACTCTGGCCATTTTCCAATCCAGCCACCATCAAATTACAGAATATTCTTTTTATGTAGAATTAAGTTAAAAAAATCAGTAAGGAAATTAAATATCTGTCAAATTTACCAATCCCATTCCTTCGTTCTGAGAATATCAATATTTCTCACATTCTTCCAGTGTGGTGAGTTCTTTCTGATCTCAGGAACTTTGCCTATGCTTTTGTGTGGGTGTGTGAAATTAACACCAAGACTTGATCCTTTCAATTTGTTAAATTATCCTGCGTTTTCAGCTTAAATGTCACTTTTTCAGTGAGGCCATTTTTGATCAAGCATCACTTTCTAATGATAAAATTTGGTCAAAACAAAATAAGCCTACTTGTATAGTAGTGAGCTGCCTGTCACTAGGAGGATCTATCAGAGATTTGTTGGAAATTATACCAAAGAGAATAAAAATAGAAATTTTGGTTGAAGGCAAAGGAAGAGCCAGTTTTATAAAGGTAGAGGAAGGCTTGGTTGTGCAGTGAGGGTATGAAAGGTCATGCAGAGAAGACAGGAGTGTGCAGAGGACCTGGGTGCAGTGAACTTGACACACTGAAGAACCAGAAAGCAGAGCAGTGTTGCTGGATGATGCACAGGGCAGCAAGGTTAAGGTGGAGTGGCAGGCAGGATTATTGTACAGAAAGGGGCTGCAAGGTCTATGCTGAAAGGTTCCCTTAGGGCCACAGGGTGCAGAAGCTCAACTGACCTTCATCTTGACGTGCAGAGGTAAAATTGCTTTCTCTTGGGGAAATTCAGAGTTCAAAGGTGGCCTGTGGCCCCAGCCAATTTTATCTGCCAACAAGTTACAATCCACCCACCCTAATGGAAAATTCAAAGACGTCTCTTGTAAAGTCAGAATATAAAACAGATTAAATTCAAATGTGTCTGAGGAAAAGGTCAGGGATGTGCTGAGAAATCTTCCTTCACCTCCCACATGAAATAATTCTTGAAACCCTGCCCTGTCAAATGCTCTTGTTCACTTTAATATTATTCTTGGCTGAAGGAAAAGCATATGGAGTTTGCGGAAGTTGGCTTTTTCAAAATAGAATTTTTCATGCTCCTTATAAAAATGTCAATGGGTTGATTCAAAAATATTTTTATTGGCACATAAATTGATGAGTCTGCAAAGGACTCTATACTGGTTGAGCCTTTAAAATACACCAGGCTCCCTTCAGGCAAGAACAAACAAGATCCTCAGACCTGAATTCCTGAAACTTTTCTCTCTGAGCTGTTTGCAAACACACTATTTTACAGCAAATCCGAGGCAACTGAAATCACCCTCGTCTGCCAGGAAATAGTCCATCCTTCTTCTTTATTTGTTTGTTTGTTTATAAATTAGTCTGAAATAGTTGGTAAGTTTTACATTAGAAGAATTTTAGTTTTAGGGTGACTGAGGCATCATTTTGCTTCAGTAGAAAGCATTTTTGTAAGTGGTTGTCCACCTGCACACCCTTGAAGTACTTGAATAATCCCATCCATGAACACACAGGGAATGTTAATGTCTAGCCCTTTGGGAAGGGGATTTGGCGTATACATCTGTGATGATCACGGGTATTGGGAAGGAATTCACAAAAGGCTTCAATCAGTGTGTGATTTTTCTTCAACTGCAAGATAAGGGCACAGGTGTCCACTGTATGTGTTGACACTCCCATCACAGCTGAACTATTTCGTAATAGCAAACAAAAATTTAATGCAAACCAGGAGAGCCCTCTTGATGCCCCCCATTTTCAGAATGAACACTATTTAAGTGTTTCCTATTTTTCTCTTCCAAGGAGCCTACCCAGAGGCAGACAGCTTCCTAGCTGTGGGCTGATCCGTCTTTGCGCTGCTGTGCTTGAGTCAATATTACGCAGTTCCTCATTAAATCACTCTGCAGCTGAGTCCTGTGTGATTCTCGTGTCTTCCGCTTGAGTACATGCCAGAGAACAGGCACCATACCTCAGTCTTTTTTCAGCTACTCATGGCATGAAACACTTAAGAACTACCAAGATGGAAAGTTCAGTGAGGGCATGGGCCCTATTTGCCCTTACCTATTAGATCTTTAATGCCTAGGATAACATTTGGCACATAGGAGGTGCTCATGGTAATCTTGTATCAATTTTATTTTTATGTATCTGTGTATGTATTTATTATTTATTTATGCAATTTTTTACTTTAAAAAACATGAGTATCAAATAATTTGCTTCACATTGGAACCCTTTTGTTTTTAGGGTGACAGTAGGCACCATTTTGCTTAACTAATAAGCATTTTTTTAAAGTGGTTGTCCATCCATATACCCTTGAAGTACTTAAAGAATCCTATCCATGAGGACACAGAAGAGGAAAGGGATCTTTGCACAATTTCAGAATAACTCTTCACACACACACACACACACACACACACACACACACACAATACTTAAAAAGAGAAAAGTGGTTTTGTAATGAAGAGACATCACTGAATCAACATCTTCCTAAAGTGAACATCATCAGCAATGGGACGAATTGAAATCATTTAGACGACAAAAGAACACAGAACCAAACATGCATCTCATCTAATCATGAGGTAATAGCAGGCACACCCATGAGAGACATTCTGCAAACTATCTGATCCTCAATCTTCGAAAGTGTCAAAGTTATGAAGCCAAGGAAAGACCCTAAAGGGGACTAAAGAGACATGACAAAGAAACACAACTAAAGATTCCAAACAGGATCTTTTTGCTATAAAGTCATCTTGGGACAATTGTATTTGAGTATTATATGGCAGTAATGTATTAATGTTAATTTCCGGCTTTATGGTGATCAATGTCTTGTGTTTACGTAGGAGAATGTCCTTGTTTATGGGAATAACACTTAAGTATTATGGAGATATCCCGTCAACAACTTACTCTCTAGTGGTTCAGGAAACAAAAACGTATGTTGCAATATTTTTGTGACTCTAGAGAATATTTTGAAATGTCCAGAGGTTCTTTTATAACCCAGAGTCTATTAACAGCTTTCTTTTTGTTCTGTTTCTCTCTCTTATTCTTGTCTCTCTCTTTGGAGTCGGGCAGGCAAATCTCTGTCCAGATTTCAGCTCTGCTACTTTTAACTTGTATGACTTGAATAAAAGTATCATCTGTCCAAACCTCAGTATTTTAACCTGTAGATTGAGGATAGTGATCCATAAAAAGGGATTATTAGCACGGTAACTTGTCCACGTTAATCAGCCAGTACAAGTTAGGTGTGCTATTATTGTCTTACTGTTTTCAACAATTTTTAATATTCAGTTATTTTGGTGTATCCCCTACATCTGTGTGCATTTTAATTATATATATAATTTTAAAAATACTTCAGATTGCCTACAAATGTGTTGCTCTTGTGTCATTACAGTGGATGTCTCTGGGTCTTTATCTTTCTTTTTTCACTTGTTCGCTTCTTCCCTTGGGATATAATCCTAGAATAAACTGGGACACCCAGATGAAAGACATGCTAGTCTGTTTAGAGTAGGGGTTAGCAAATGTTTTCTGTACAGAGATAGATATTTTAGGCTTTTCCTGCCTTAGAGTCTTTGTCACGACTACTCAGCTGTCACTGTCACACAAAAGCAATGGTTAACCAATGAGTGTGATGTATTCCTATGAAATATTATTTACAAAAGCAGGGTTGGGCTGTATTTGTTTTTTTACTAAAATCATGAAAAATTATTTCTCTAGTATTTTTAGTTTCAAAATACTGAAAATCAGGAGGAAAGCAGCTGTCATTCTGCAATAACCTGGATATAGGCATTCTACAGAGGGACAGGGAAACGTCAGTGGCCGCTGATGGAAGCATATTTGCTCTCTAGACTGACAGTCATGACTCCTGTCACCTGAGGGCCACCATCCAGTACTGCTCCTGACCTCACTAACCCTCAGGCAGAGAAGAGGTCAGAAAAACACTGTAATTGTTCTTCACGCTCTGACATGGAATGACATCAGTTTATAATGGATTTTATACATGTTTTAAAGTAGGAGACAGATGTAAAGCATGTGGTGTTGCTTTGACAAAAAGAGAGACAGCTGTCTATTTATTTGCCTTCTGAAATGGCAGGGATTTAAGTCTCCAGTCTCCTCACGGTTCGGCCTTGCTGCACGTCTTTCTCCGATACTTTCTTGTATATTTAAATGAGCCATCTGATCACTGCCTGCCTCTTTTTGTCTTAGGATGAGTTGCATTTCCACAGCTGATATCCAGGCTTTAGGGGAGTTGGGGCAGTTTTCTGATCTAAGGCTGCTGGTCATTATGGAGGAGGGACCTAAGTGGCCATGTGTCTGCTGCAGCCTGGACTGACAGTGTTTGGGGCAGAAGGTCAAAGGTTGCTGACAAGCGGACTTTCCGGGAAAGATCAGGCGGAGTTAACATTCTCCTATTACATAGCGCATGTTGCTGTGGGGACTGGAGGCTCCTAGAACTAGGACGACTTGAACTTGAGGGTTTGGGTTTTTTTTTATAAGAACTGTGTTCAGAAAGTTTATTCTGGAGCTAGGCTAAAGATGCCAATGAGTTTGTTTCACAATTAATTGTAATATTAACCATAAAAGAAACAAAAACAATACATATGTCAGACCTATAATTTGTCAGGCACAGTTCTAAGCTATTCACATATATTAACTAATTGAGTTTCCACAAAAAGTCTGTGGTGTGGGGTAGATGCTTTTAGACTAGCCATTTGAGAGTTGCAGAACCTGAGGCTAAATGAACACTCAGGTTATCTCCGTACGCTACAAATAAAAATGGCAACATGGCTGTCGAAACCCAGGTGGTCTGGCTACAGAGTCGAATTGCCATGGTGGGCCACATGGCTTCAATAAAATGGTTTAATACTAAATTGGAGAGGCCCTAAATTCCCACAGGATCCTCAATCTGAAAACAGGGGTCTGGCATAGCTAATGACTAACATTTGGGAGCAAAATTCAGGTGGGCTTCCAATGCCATGTTACAGAGTCTACATTTTACTTTCCCAAATTCCCTGCAAGGTAGTTCCTGTATATATTCGCCTTTGACAGATGATGGACCCGAGGCTCAGAGACGTTAAGTTTGTCTTTTTCGATCAAACTATCACTAAGAGGTACAGCTGGCATTCATATATAAGTCTGTATTGGAAACCCAAAATCTGAACAGATAGCCTATATAAATTCAGAGATGGTAAAATGTGAAGAGCACTGGATTGGAATTAAGATATCTAAATTTTAGACCCAAACCTTCTGGTGTATCATTAGGAGGCACTGGCTAAATCACTGCTTTTCTCGGGGCCTACGCTTCCTCCTATCTCAAATGAGGGATTGGACTTAATTACTATTATTTCTGTTCAAAATGATACTGTATGAATTTGTGATGTTTTTAATGTCAAAATATTCATGGGTGCTTTTCCGATCCTAAATTATCCCAAGATGCATCTCAGTCTCTGTGGCTTAGTGTAAATAGAGGAAAGAAATGTAGATTAAATACTATTTTCAGTCATTGGGATAAAACACTAAAATTTTAAATACAGAGCACCTGCTTTTAAAAATTAGCTAATACCAATCTTTCATAGAAATCATGCTGATTTATCCAGGCTTCACTTTTCATAGCCAGTTGAAGGCCAGTGCTCAAGTCTCTTTTCCTGGACACCACACATGTGACCTACGAAGTGGGAGACCACAGGAGCTTAGAACTCGCTTGTGCCAAGCTGCCACAGAAATCCTAAACTTGTTTCAAGGCATCCAGAAATGCTGGATTTTCTGTTTATCTAATCAGGGCATACTGAGGAGACGTGGAGAATAAGTGAGCTGTTATGTCACACTGTTCACTCTGCCTTTTGCAGGGTCCCATTAACGCATGTTCTCCGAATCCTTCAGGGTCATCTCCAGTTCCTAGCTGTATGTAATATGGTGTCACAGACAGCTTTCCCTGGGACACTTCTAGGTCTTTGTCTTTTAGAATCTCTCTCTTCTCCTTACTACTTTCACTTCCCCAACCCACACACCTCAGTGAGATGTTTAAGACCCTTCCTACAGATTGTTGGAATCTGAAAAGTAAAGCTAATTCCTTGTACCATTTAAACCAAAACAGGTTCTTGAACTTTTCTCTCTTTTCTCATTATTACATGTTTTCAACTTAGCTGATTGATACCCAGTTCTTCCTCTTTGCGGAAAGTCCATGATATAAAGACTGAAAATACCAAATATTGCACTGGCTTTCTTAGGATTCCTTGGTTTTAGGACATAAAATTATTATCTAATTTATGCAATGGTTACAAAGGGAAAGTATCAGTCAGTGATGGGGATGGGACAGCCTCTGAAAAATATATGCACTGAAGTTTTTTCCACTTTCTTCCTTCAGGTATGGTTAGGTGAGTGTGTGAGGCATGGAGCAATGGCAGCCATTTTATATCATGAGGGAGTAAATTTGAGGGTTATGGCCAACATGTTGAGGATTCTGGGTGGTAAGATGGGTCATAGATGATGTCACTATGCTTCCCAATTAACCAAATCTGGAAGTCTCTGGATCTTTTAGTGGAAATGATAAAAGCATTGACCTTAAGACACTTTTAATTGATGACTTCGTGAGTTTCAGCTAAAAGCTTTTTGTTACATCATGCAAATCCAAAAGCAACTTGCACAATTTTTTTCATTCCCTTTGTCTGATTTATCATTTTTTATTTCATGATCTTGAAAGAAGTGTTATTTCAGAAGGACGCTAGATGGCAATATATGCTCCATAATTTATGGTGGGGGGGGGGAGGAATTTAAAAAGATTGAGCTGTCGTGAAAAGTAAACAAAATGCTTCACTTAACTGTGAAAATGCATCAGTTTTATTTACTATGTAACTCTGTAAAATCTTTCTTTTAATTAAGCAGAAATAAAAACAAGAGAAATATCTGAGCACTATCGGGAAGAAAACTCTGACTCCCTCCCCAGGTTAGGAATGAAAGAGCATCCGAACTCAGAAGTGGGTGTGTGGACCAAGGCCAGCAACATGCACATCTCATCCCCTGTTGTTTATGTCAGGCAGCCCATTATGTCTACAGATGTGACCCAGGGGGGCCACGTGTGAGGTAGACATGTCTTCATCTGGGAAGAATTACATTTCTTTTGGGTCTAGAAAAAAATCATTTAAGAAGTATTAACCATATGTTCAAATTTATAGCCTTAAGCTTTTGACTAGATATTATTCTTAAGTGAATTTATTTTTATTTCTAAGAAATAGTCTTAAAGATTGCAGGTGTTTTCATCCCTGACAGGAATTTCCATGTGAGTTTACCTTTGTGCCTTCATACATCAATAAAACACTGTTACGTAAAATATACATACACCTTCCTCTGAATAAGCTAATACATGGTATCAGCTGCTGTTTGGGGCATCTATTATTTATAAATAGTACGTCAAAGGTCATCTGTTACTATCAGAAGATTTTTGTGTGTGTGTGAGTTCTTCACCCTCTGGGCTCATCTGTGTATTCTTTATAGTTTCAGTGGATCTTTTCAGACACACTCTTAGGTACCAGTAGAATGAAAATTTTGTGAGCCCAGCTGGTGATTAATTTGAGTAAAATGAAAACGTGGATTTGAGAAATGGAATGGAACGCTAGTCAGGGGACTGCTCTGGTGCCCGGGGGCTGGGCTGCTGTTCTGGTGGTGGCTTTCATTCTGTCCTTCTTTCCCTTTCATTGCACATCACGTCTAGTTGAAAAACGGCTTTTTCCAAAATGTCTTCCTCCTAAATCAATGTGGAATTAATTTGCTTTAAATGTTATGACAACTCAAAACTAGATAATCTTTGTCTTAAATATTTTTAGAATAACAAGGTTGAAAGACATGGAATAAGTATGTCTTTGTATGTATTTTAGAGGAAGAAATGCAACTGGTTTTCATGGTATCACTCTTCTCTCTGATGCCAGATAAACCCCTTATTTTTTCAAAATAGTATATTCTCATTCTCTCATTAACAGATTGTAGGAAATCAAGACCAGATGCTAAAGTTATTCGGCAGCCTTTATGTTCTGCCCAGGAAGGTTTATGAAAGGGAAAGTGGCAGTGTGAGGCATTTTATTTGAGCTTATTCCTAAAAGGATAAGTCTTAGATAGAGGCAGACTTTTTGTAATTGAATAATTGGATTCATTTCTGAGATTGAGGTTACTAAAGACTTTCTTATACAGGAACTTGATCCAAAACGTTCAGTTCAATGAATATTCAATAGAAATGAACATCCCCACATCCAACTCAATAGATCAGTAACAGAACTGAAGTCAGACGGCATTTCTCATGAAGGGATAAAAATAGCTAAAACTTTGTGAAAGCCTAACACGAGGCGACAGGAGCCTGAAGAAAATTATCTCTAATCACCACGAAATTTGAATTGTTTTCCTCTGTTTACATGGGTGAACAGAAAGTCCAAAGACGGAAAGTAACCTGCTGATAATGGGATTGTCTTATTCCGCACAGACATGTTAATTATTGTATAATTCTCCAAATATAATGCACATGCACACACATAACACACACTGTACAAGAAAGGCTGTGCTTTTAAACTCTTTTTAAGCCTTTACTTTTCTAACTATTTGTAATGGAGAACTGTATTTTCCCAATCCATGGTAGACCAGTAATCTATGTTTAGAGAACTAAACAGTGTAGAAGATGTTGCCTAGAACAGATCAGATGCTTACTAAACATTTGGCAAAAGGTTGAACAAATGCAATGGCATTGCATTAAGGTTTTATTTGTAACAATGTAAATTATTAACACTGTAGAAAATATGTCAATATTTTGAGATAATATTAAAAATGTGGTTGGTAGAGATAACTTCAATCTGACCATCATTGGGAGAAAGAAAGAATCTTGTATTTTTCTAGTTTCCAGCAGAGATTACGATTATTCCCAAAGACATATTCAACTTTTGATGCAATTTGTGAACAAACTCATTATGAAATGCCTTAAGAGAAATCGTGACTCTCTATTTCTCAAAAAGATTTGTACAAAGACAGCGCAATGCTTCTCTGTCCTTAAGTCTGTTTTTAGAATATTTATTTTGCCAAGCTAGAGTAAGAAACAAAAAACCTGTCTAATGGAATAATGCTTATGTTCCAAAATTAGTCGATTTTGAAGTTTCTAAAGCTGTCCAGGTAGAAAGTAATCTGGGAGTGAATCATCCAAGGCACCATGGTTGTATTAATACCGATATATATTTAAAAAAGGTTTCTTGAGAGAAATTGAAAATCAATCTCAGTCAGTGACAACTACACAGTAGCATCTATGCAATAAATAATATCACTTGCAGTTTGGAAAAATGGGAAGCACAAAACAAAGCATCTGCTGTAGAATGTTTCCCAAGTCAGACATTTCTGCCTAGCTGAAAAAAATAGTGGCAGAAAATATTCAGTTCATTTCTGATAAAATATTAATCTAGTGCCTCTTTATGAAATTGTTAATATTTGTTGCAGAGAATTAGTGCTTGTGATTTTTCTATTCAGTGGTTTGAAGAATGAAATTACCTCCCTTTGGGATGCAATTATTTTCATTAGGCTGCTGGACATGCACACAAAAGATTTATATTTCATTTTAAGACTAACGGGTTTTTATGTATGAAATACATGAAAAAATGTTTTTTGAAACACCAACATTCTTTCCTTTTCCTTTATAATTACCAAGCAATCCGTTTTCCTTGCTGGGTGAATCAAAATAAATAAGCTAATGTTTAATTCCTTTTGCATCATCCTTAATAACAACTCTTTCTTGAGTGTAAGCCATATTTAAGGAATGCACAGATTGGAGAGAGGAGGAAACCCTGTTCCCAAGGACTTCTACCTCATGGTGGCAGAGCCTTGCAGGTGGGCTTAGTTCTTCATGTCTGTCAGGGACAAGTCCTCTGCTCTTTGCTTTGGAGAACCGGAGGTCGTCCTCTGTGCCGTCTCTGGGCTCTTCTCAGTCCCCAGTGGAAGACTTTCACCAAAAGTCTAGATTGTACTCTTTGTTCTTGAGTGCTAGTTCTACAACCCCGTAGAAGTTTGTATAGGTATCTTGAGATCTCCCCCAGGAATCAGGAGTTTCCATTTTTACTTCTGAGTCCCTTAAAAACTCCTGTAAAGAAGCCCATCTGCATTCTTTATTGATTCAAACACAAGGCCCTGTAATGGGGGAGGGTCTCCACTTAGAAAGGGGTGATCAAACACTGAAAACCAATTCCTGAACACTCCCCCCTCAAGATATTTCTCACCCTTTAGGAATCTTTCTCTTGCCCATTTCTACCCCCAGGTAAAGTTTCTTCTCCCTGACCAGTCTTTAAAATTGGAGTCTGACTTAACTGTAAGATGTAGCAGGATCCTTATCCTCTGGAGTTTCTTTTAGAGATGGGGCCAATACCGCGCTAATAGCCCAACCCACCAGAAAATAAAGAACACAAAAGGGAAGTATACTTTTATTCCGAATGATTAGTTGGTTTTAATTAAAACAGTTATCTTTTGCATAAGAGAATAATCACTTTAATGTCAGAGAGTAAGTCATAACACCTTAAGGGTTATGTTGATTAAGCATCCCTTTGGTTGCAAGGAACAAAACAGTTCACTGGTTTTAACGTGGCTTGAATATTTAAAATATTCCTTTTCTCAAATATAAAGGATTTCAGGTATCAGCAGTGCAAAGCTGGCACAGCTTCTCAGTGATACCTCCACAGAGGGCTGGTGTCAGGAGGCCCTGGTTTGAGGGTGTGGTGGAGAATCCTCAGTTTGACTTGGAGCCATAGTCAGTCTACTCAGTATACCTCCGAGAACCTGGAAGGCAGATTAGAAAAGCACTATGAGTAGCGCCTAGGCCTGGGCTACACGGGAGGGAGTGGTAGGAAGTGGTTAAAAAGGGCAAAGGCTTTGGTATCCGGGGATCAGGGTTCAGATCCTGGCTCCACCACTGCCAGCTGAGATCTTGAGCAAGTGACCTAAACTCTCTGAGTCTCAGTTTCTTCACATCTTCCTAGAAATCATATGTGGGGAATAAATAGTACTTCCTGTAGAATTTCTGAAAGGATCTCAGGAAATGTGTACAAAGTGCCTGGCACATAATACATGATCACAAAATGGCAGTGATTGTTTGGATATATGCAAGCTATGAGGAAGAAGCTCATGGTGTAGAGGTACTGCATAAATAAATAGGTCAGCCTGGCAGGTGTGATTTTTATTTCTGTGTGTGATTGCTCCACATAAAGTTTTCTCAGCACTGAGCGGGGAAATCAGTTGTTGGGTGAATGTACACTGGAGAGTCATCCTTCTTCTTTTTGTGAAATGTAACAGTGTGAAGGCTGTCTACAAACACCATCATTTTCTGAAGTGTTTAAATTATTCATTAAGTAATATTTCCTTGATGAAACATGCATGTTATTTCCTTTATGTCATTTTTATCCATAAATTTAATTATTGGGTCTAATTATAATCACTTTATAATTACTGTATTTAGGCATTAATTATATCACATCAAACCATTAACAATATTATTCAGCATAAAACTCATCAAATTGTGAACACACATAGCCTGAGGTTTACCTTTATTATCTTCCTTCTCCCCTCTGTTTTTAAAAAAATTTCTAACACATTGGAAAAGATTTATTGATGACTTAGTGGTTTTTCAGTCCTGTTTTCTCAGAAGTGTACAAAACCTTCAAA
>VMDR010009668.1:0-32822 GCA_007922815.1 Macrotus californicus
TCTCATCAAAATTTTTAAGCACTATAAGCTAGAAGTATACATTACTCATGTCTAAATGAGAGAGAGCCTAAATTATACACATTAATATACATATATTTATATATTTTATATATTTATATGGATTCATCGTCTTGGGGGAAAAAATAGCTCCCTATAGTGGACAGTAAGGTCTGATGTGGCTGTCGTTCTCTAACATATGACCAAATACTGGGTTGGCCAAAATGTTCATTTGATGCTTTTCATGCTATGGCTCTAGTAGTGCTTAGTTGTCTTTAACTTCATTCGAAACAACTTTGTTAGACTGTATTGTCACAGCTGTCATATCTGCATGAATTTTAAAAACATCAAAATTGGGGAATTTTTGTGTAGCCATTTTAATATTGAAGATGGAAGAAAATAAGAGACACTTTGAGCATATTACGCTTTTTTATTTCAAGAAATGTAAAAACACAACTGAAAAGCAAGAAAAAAAGATTTCTGCCATGAATGGAGAAGGTACTATGACTGATTGAACGTGTCAAAGTGGTTTGTGAAGTCTCATGCTGGAGATTTCTTGCTGGACAATGATGCTCCACAGTTGGGTAGACCAGCTGCAGTTGATAGCTATCAAATTGAGACATTAACTGAGAACAACCAACGTTGTGCCACATGGGATAGATGACACACTCCAAATATCCAAATCAAGCGTTGAATATCATTTACACCAGCTTGGTTATGTTAATCATTTTGATTTTGGGGTTCCACATAAGTTAAGTGAAAAAAAACCTTGACTGTATTTCCATGTGCAATTCTCTACTAAAGCATAAAGAAAACATTGTTTTTGTTTTTTTTTTAAACATTCTGTTTTTAAAACAATGTGACCAGTGGTGAAATGAACCACCACCAACGACACCGAAGACCAGTCTTCATCCAAAGAAGGTGATGTGTACATGGTGGGGTTGGAAGGGAGTCCTCTATTATGAGCTCCTTCTGAAAAACCAAATGATTAATTCCAACAAGTACTGCTCCCAATCAGACCAAGTGAAAGCAGCACTAGATGAAAAGCATCCTGAGTCAGTCAACAGAAAACGCACTCTCTTCCATCAGAACAATGCAGGACCACATGTTTCTCTGATGACCAGGTATAAGCTGTTACAGTTTGGCTGGGAAGTTCTGATTCATCCACCACATTCACCAGACCTTGCACCTTCAGATTTCCATTTATTTCAGTCTTTACAAAATTCTCTTAATGAAAAATATTTCAATTCCCTGGTAGACTACAAAAGGCACCTGGAACAGTTCTTTGCTAAAAAAGATAGAAAGTTTTGAGAAGATGGAATTATGAAGTTGCCTGAAAGATGGCAGAAGGTAGTGGAACAAAACGGTGAATACATTGTTCAATATAGTTATTGGTGAAAATGAAAAAGGTGTCTTTTATTGGTACTTTAAAACAGAACAAAATTCTTGGCCAATCCAATATCTCTCAACCCAGAAAAGTCACTTATAACACGGTATTTGGGAATAGGCTAAAAAACTTTGTTTCTGGTTTCTCTCTTTTAAAATTTTTCCCTATGTACCTTTTATTATCGTTATCACCATTAAAATGCTATTGAGTACCTACATTTAGCAGAGAGTATTTTAGTGCCTGGAGTGCATACAAGAAGAAAACAAAGATTGCTGCCTTTATGGGCTTACATTCTAAGAGAAGATAAACAGTAAACAATACCAATAAATAAGTAAAGAACCAGGAGAGTTTTTCATAAAGCTCAACCTAGATCTACTTCTTCAACCCTCCTGATGCTTCTACAAGTCAATTAATTCCCTCTCCTAAGTCCCTTCAAACTGGCTAGAGTGAATTCTGTTCTCATCAACTTAACCTCAAGCAATATGATTAGCCGGCTTGCCTTGCCTCAACCCTAATAAAACTAGAATAATGAAATATTTATCAGTCAGCATCCTTAGCTGTAAATAGCTGCCCTGTTTAAAGGAAAACATTATTGAAGGATATCGGGCAAAATTGCTGTGGAGGGCTAGGGATCCAGGTTTGGAAAAGAGAAGCAAAGGGAGGCCCAGGAGCAAATATACAGTCCAAGGTCAGCCACAAAGCAGGGTGTCCACACTGCTAACCAAAGTCATAGAAAATGGCCATAGAAATGTTCAGAGCTGGGCAGGGAGTTCACGCCACTGGCCCTTCACAACAGTGCTTCCACCAGCAGCACCCCAGTGCGTGCATCTGACTGACCACCCCTATGTGCCTTCTCATAGCTGACAAAATTGGAAAGGTTAGAAAGAAAAAAATTACGTAGTATTTTCCAGCTTCTCTAAATGGGAAAAGCCATGCCAGGAGTCACGCATCGACAAACACCAACACTGAGAAGAGGGCTCCAAAGCCAGGCAGCTCCTCCAAAATGGCGGGCACCTTCAACAAAGGACTTTCTCGAAACCTCTTCCTAAAATGTGCTTCTCTTTTTTTTACCAGGTAACATCTGAGCCTAATATAAATCCCTCACACACCAACATACAGCAAGTCTTCCTGAAATTCAGGCATGAAACTAAACATACAAGAGAAAAAAAGGAGCCCTAAATATACACAGGGCGTGGCTTTGTGAAGCCCTCATCCTTCCAGCCATCAGGCAGGAGAAGATGCAAGCTGGTCAGGCCAGTCCTCAGGCTGGTGGCTGGCCACCTTGATTTGGAATACCTGGGCTTCCTCCAACAAGAACACATTTGAACCCATCAGAAAGCAAGCATGAGAGATAAGGTTGAAGGTAAAGAGGGAGCTGGTACCTCAACGTTTCTCCAATTTATCATTCCTTATTGAATACTGTGGTCAGCTAAACCAAAGTGCTCTAATAGAAACGTCCTCAGGGCTTGGTTCTTGCCAATCAGCTCACCCTCCATGGTAGGCTGAGCCAGGTTCTCCCCGCTGTGCCCCCAAGCAGGCTGTTCTTGCCTTCATCCTATTGTACATATCTGCTCTGCTCACTTGTTTGTCGGCCCCTCTGGAGAGAAAGCGGTCTGAGAAAAGAGAATTTATGCCTCTAGCACAAACTACAGCCCTCGGCACCTATACAAAATAAGCAAATAGTTGTTCAACAAGTGAATAAAATAAAACATCAGTGTCATGACTCCAAAAGGCAGAAACTAAAAATAATGGCTGCTTCTGTATTACTTCTTAACAACTTCAGAACATTGGTAAGAATTAAGTCTTAACTATTTATTTTCAAGAGATGAGCAGCAAACCATGATGCACTCACGACCTTTGGCCTTTAAAAACACTAAAACTTTAGTGTTAAGTAGAAAGGTAGCTCTAATTGAGGTCCACCCACCCCGGCCCCCTGCTGCTTTGCTCTTTGCTCAGTTTGGGTTCCTGAGTCTCCGTCCTGGCATACTCTACCCCACACCACCAGCACACTGCTTGCCTCCTATTTACTACATTCCTATGCAAGTGAACAAGCTACACCTAAGACCGAGAATGTCACATCCCTGGGTTGAAAATCAATTCCTTTTTAAGAACTTCTGCCACCCCAACCCATGCCTAGGATTTTTCTAGTTGGGACTTGCAATGAAATATCTAGTCTCCCAATATGTTCTGACTAGCTGGAATAGAAAAGATGGTTGCCACCTTGATTAGTCTTTGCTGTATAACACACCACCCAAAACTTGGGGACTTCAAACAGTAGCCTTTTTTTTTCATTGCTCACAATCGTGTCTTTGGTATGCTGGGTACTGCTGCTGATGTGGATCAGGACTGGCTGCTCCTAGGCTTGCTTGTGCATCTGCGGTCAATTGGCTGGTCACCTGGGAGCTGGATGGTCTAGGATGGCCTCATGTGTCTAGAAGATGATCTACAGTTGTCTAGAGCAATGAGGGCAACGAAGTCACATGTGTCTCATCATCCAGCAGGCTACCTGGGCTTCTTCACATAATGGCAGTAGCAGCCGGCCAATGTGCAAGAAAAGAGGGGAAGCCCCAGTGGGTAAGCACTTTTCACCTCTCTGACGGCCTCACATTTGCTATTATACCACTTGCCAAAGCAAGTCACATGTCAAACTCAGAGTCTGTGTAAGGGTGGACTGTCCACAGATATGGGTACAAGGAAGCCATGAACAAATTGGAGGTCACTACTACAATTTACCGCACATCCTTGACCCCAAGGTGACTTCATTCTTCAGCATCTTTAGAACACTTACTGATGTTTAATTTGGAGGTTGGAAGATGTCCCATCATCTTTTCTGGCTTCTTTTGTATGAACCTCAGATGGTCAACGGTACGCTAGAATGACCTAAACATTTTACTTGGCAAGCAGGCAAGTGAGCATTTGAGATTGACTATTCATTTGCATGTTCATTCACATGACTCCATAAATAGATTTTTGTGAGTTCCTCTCCAGGTATATCCTCAGAACCTAGAACATGTCCTAATATATAATGGGAGGTATTTCATTTAGCAGTTTACTTTTCTTGAGCTACTGTGTGCACTGTGCTAGGGCTGGAGATACAGAGGTGAAAGATCCAGCTTCCTTCTAATCGAGAAACAATGGAGGTCCAAACTAAGAGGAAAAAGGGGTGGAGCCAAAGCACCAGAAATGAGAAGTGATGGACGGAAAAATCCACAGGTCTTGATGATGATTATGTCAAAAGTCAGGGTGAGGGAGGAACAAGGACGACTGGCAGGTGACTGGGTGGATGGCACTGCCGAGGAAAGACACTTCCGCACGTTGCAAGCCCAACTGTAAATAACAGTATCTAGATTCGCAGTAGCTACTCTATTGTTCTGAGGACAGTGGTAACTAGAGAAAAACCTACCCAATAAGTATGCATGCCTTCCCTTAGTCCTACATATTCTAAAGAATCCTTTAAACTTACAAGCCTCCAATATTCTTGTAATTGCCTTTTCAATATCTCCTCTACACCATCTCAAACATGTAATCAAACCTAAACTTAGTAAAATTATTTTCTATAGAGTAATATATTTTTATTATCTGTCTCCACTACTGGAAACCAAGAATCTATCTCTCTCTGTCTCTTTCTTTAGCTATTATCTTACAATCATAAAAACTCCGCAGTTGGGTTATGATTACTTCAAATGAAGAAACCTAGTCCAGGTAATTCCTCACGACAGATGTCCGTGAGGGAGGTTACGTCTGAAATCATGCACAGCAGGTAAGCCATCCAGGTTGAGACACTTGATTTATAGCCTATCCTCTCTAATGATTGAATGTTCATTGCACCATTAAAACCACGTATATAGTCGTACCCTAATGTTCAAAGCAGGTCCACTGCATAATAACTTTCCACCCTTATCCTCTAGAGAAAAACATGAGCCTGCACACAACTCATAATAACAAAGGGTTGGATACTGAGATCCAAGAAAGAGTAGAAAAAAAAAAAACCCAAAACTAATGAGGACCTGAGCATCAAATTACTCTCCCTAAGCACCAGGTTCTAGCAAAGTTTTTCTTTGTGTTAAAGGAACTCCAGAACAGCTGTCAAAAATATGGCACTGCTAACCCTTTAACAAATTAAAAAGCACCATCTGCAGGCTCCGAAGTCTGGATAAGCAGATGTGCACAGTACAAAGCCCAGGGAAGAGAAAATGGCCTGGCATCGCTGAGGTTAACGGGTCTGAAAGCAGACAGCATATGTTTCTCCAATAAAAGGAGCACTCCACTACAGAAGCCAACAATTTGTAACATTTATAAATCGTTATTGAACCTCTAATGTACCTCTAAATACCTGCATTCATGTTTCTAAAGTTTCTTTAAGAACAGTAAGTAGATCAATTACAGAGGACTACAAGTTCAGCATCTTTCCATGTACCATTAGTCGTGCAGTTTAGCTGAAGAAGGTCCCTACACTATCTTTAATCTGTTTCTTTCCCCCCATCTAGTAACGCCTCTCATTAAAACTAACTCTTTTGAAATATGCAACACTGGCTAGCTTGTCCCACTTGCTAATGGTCCTGAATTGATTCTTAATTAGTTGCAGTTTTGGAAAAAATCCAATTAAAATAGTGGGGAGATTCCAATAGAAGGAAAGAACGGGCTAATATGTGCTATGCTCTGAGCTGCTGATCTTTGCATTGAACTTGCTCAGGCACAAGGCAGCTATGCAAAATATGGCAGGATCCAAATCATGCTAAACATGCTCAGGTTTTAAACAGGAACCTTCACATGGTAATTTATCCTCTAGCCATAAAACATGATCAAAGAAAGGCAGCCAAATGCTGTTAGAAAAATTACATTCCTTCGTTCCACTTTTTCTCTCTTCTTCCTGAAAGGACAGGTTACTAATTCAGGAGAAGACAGCGGAATCTTTTCAATAAATTATACTGTATTTTTTATTTGCTGTGTATTTTCCAGTCCTCTACTTAAATTCCAAAAGGAAAGAGGAAGCTCGGTGTGGGGAGAATCAGAAAAAAAGGTAGGGGAGGGCAGGGAAGGGAAGTCTCTAGCTAAATAGGATATTTTCCTATGATCTTTCCAAAAGCAAAGAGTTGCTACCAGCAAAATTTCCAGTGTTGTTTATGAGGGCAGCTGGAGGTCATTTGACAGGTATGGCTTTTATGGTTCAGATTTAATTATAGAAAAGCAAGGGCTCAGAAAAGCAAGGTCTCAGGAAGCCCAGGCGGGAGAGGGACTCGTGCCACTGCTGGTAGGTGACAGTCACGTGACCGGCTTTTGTATTCAGCAGTAATAACTCACTGCCCGCTGCTGGGATAGAGCCCCTCTAGCCTATCCCCTGAGGAGCTTCTACCAGGCGTGGATTCACAGAGACTTTGATCTGCAATTTAACATGGTCACGAGCACGGGCTTTGTCTTTTACTAACATCTTCAGTCCCTAAATTTGTGTCCAATGCAAAGTTGAATCCACTTTTATTTGAGTAATGAATTGCAGTAATTAATGCACGCATTGATTTTTTTTCAATTCTCCCTTACGGCTATTTCCATTTTTAATTTATAGAAAATATACACCATTCCCTTAATAAGAGACCGCTCTATATTTCAAAATACATATGGAAGAAGAGGTACAATCAAGCAAATAACTAAAAGATGAAACAGGTGATGTTAAAGATTGGGGCAGTGACTGAATTAAGCAAAGTCATTTTCTAAAAATAAGAAGTTTTTCCTGTGGAATTTCAATATCTCCTCTGGATCTGTTCAAGTATTTCAGAAAGGTCTTTAAAGAAACAGTTATTTGAAGTATTCAATAGTCACATGGATAAATATCTCCTTCCTCTTAAACTAAGCTTTTTGCAACTATTAATAAAGGGATATCTTGTGAAAAAAAAGAAGTAAAAATATAATTAAATCTGAATCATATAAAATTATTGTGCAATTTTATTTTGTTTTAAGAAGAGGTTGTATCATTTCTTCCAATGTCTCTGACAAAATAGCATTTAAAACAGAGAGAAGAGCCCCTTGTCTCAGCTGCACCTTAATGAAGTATCCCCAGGGCTTGAAATGATGGGATTTTTTCTTACTTGAGAAATAATTCTTTTCTTGCACCAGGGTTCTTAGTAAATGCCAATAGAGAAAGAGGGATGTCTGTGGCCAATACAACCTGATATTAATCTGAAAGTCATAGGTAAGAAACAGCAGAAAATCTCCCATGGCAGGCATTCAGCAATGGCCTGGCACAGCCCAGGAGGAAGGCAAGTTTGGAGACACATGCAAACTAAAGAAATACCTGATTAACCTTTCGCTGACTCGGAGCCACGTGGTACACAGTGAGCCTTCTTAGAGTGATGGCTTTAGAAGAAGATGTTAAATTTAACCTCTGGCGCAATGATAAATTGACAATAAAAAATTCAATGGCTTGGTAATTACCAATCACTTTGGACATCGGCAACATTTTTCAGTTCTGTCACTGCGCATTGGCACAAAAGCTTCAGCTGAAATTCTCTCGATCTTCTTCTTTTTAACTTTGTTTTCATGATGCAGATTAAATCTGCCACCCTATTACTGATTCATTTTCCTAATTTTTCATGTCTGCACCATGCCCCAGCTGCACCAGACTGATAATTGTGGAGCCCAGCCCTGATGATTAACATCAGAAGAATTAATTATGCCTGCCATTAAAATTCCGGGTTGCACATGGTGATCAAGAAAAATTAAGTTTCTCTAGGCCTCTAAATCATTTCACCTTTGCAGGGAAGGGTAGTGCCGGGACAGCTAAGCTGCAGCCTGTCCTCGTGCCGAGGTCGCAGCCACCTGCCCTTTGTGTGATTCAACAAATGCATCCCCACTTATTTTTCCAGGGTTGGAGCGAAAGGATTTAATGCTTAGAAAACAGGGGAAAATGATGCCTGAAAGATATTCTCTCGCCTTTGCTTTGAGAGAGGAGACAAATACTTTTTCAGAGACTCAGCTGCTGCTTCTGAAATATCTGTTACACTAATTTGTAGATGCATGCGTCCTGTGGAAAAAGAAATGTGCAGCCCTTGGAAATAGCTGATGAAATGAGGGCGAACGAGGGTCTAGCTTTGCAACCGTTATAAATGGGAGGAAAGGAAACATTCAGTCACGTCGGGAAAGGCAGGGGCATTTCTTGGAAATAAATTGACAACAGAATAAAAACAGATTCCTCAGATCTTTAGGCTAAATAATAATGAGTAAAAGAAGCCTGTTGACTGACACATTTCCCAAATGATTGTTGCATGAGAAACTCACACTGTATTCAATATAGCCTAAGGTACAAAATTTACTAGAGCTATAACGAGTAAGATGATATGCATTTATCATGTTCTTTTTCTACTCTATGTTCCATTTTTAAATTACCATAATAATGTATATTATAGGCATGGCTTTAGAAAACTACAAAGGGAGTCGTATTTTGATGAACGGATGTAAATATCTTACACCAAATGGTAAATCTCTTATTCACCTCTATGCAAAGAGTATGCATAAGCTATGCATCATCTGTTTCATTTATTATATTTAAGAAGTGACATCACAAGACAACTGTTTCAATGCAAATATTCTTGTTAGTTTTTATTGGCAGTAAATTTACAGAGTCGAGTGAACCATCCGCCCATCCCAGGTGAGGTGGAGGGAGGGGAAAGAGGGAACAGTGAAAAATTAATTCTACCTTTCTAAAAACTGTATTAGAAAACTTTAGAAGCTTGTATATTTTGAAGTCAGCTTATTTTCACAGAAAATCTTGAACTTATTGACATGATAAAATCCAAAACTTAATGATTTAGTGGCTTAAACTGAATTATTTCTCATATTTCTTGAGGTGACTGCCTTCTATACTAATTAGCCAGGATCATTTAATAACACAGTTTCACAAACACTAAAGTTATGCACGCAGGGCTAACTGAAAATTTATTCATCTCATAAGCATTTATTAAAGATGATGTAACCGGAACTAGAAAAGTCTACTGAAATACCAAATTTTGAAAAGTCAGAATTATCATCTGTTTAGAGGGCTTAAAGGATAGATGAGGTAAACGCAGCAGCCTACTTGAATTCCTCAAACAGTTCTTACAAGGCACCGAACTGACCTTTTGGTATAGGTTTCTTGATAATACACAAATCCCTCAGGAAGAAAAGCTGCCCACAAACATTCATATCTGCTTTAAAGAATTAGAATTTAAAATACAGAACAAATAATAGAACATATTTCGCTTTTTCAATAGCAAGCGAATTAAAAGCACAAAAAGTGAGAAGCGACAGAGAATGTGAAGTACCGGGGGAAGAAAGAGAGGAAAAGGGGAGGAAAGGAAACTATAAAAATATATTAATCACAGAAGCACCAAGATTGCTTGCTGTAAAAATATATACTGCTACAACTTTCTGATGGTCAAGGAAATAATAAGGACAATTCAAAAAGTACCAAGAATCAAGCAGCAGTGAAATGTCTAGTGATAAAATCGCTACCGGAGAAAATCAAGATGGTGGCTCAAAGGAAATGTTTGGGCTTTTCTTATAGGTACTATAAGGGGCAGTAGAAATAGGGGGAAAAATCACTCCCAAGTGCAAGGAACAATTAGAAAACAGATGAGGGCCTTCCTGTAACTATATTGAATAATAAGAGTGGGACAAAAAGATGCCAAGATTTCCCACCTGCATTTATTTTCCCTTTCAAATAGACCAATTTCTTCGTAAATCCTAAATAAATAGACTCTTATATTATTTCTTTTTGTGGCAAAGAAAAGAGGGTATAAAAGAGAACTTTGGATGTCATAAGTGATGAAATTTTGTTTTTAATACATCATCTGTAATGTTACGTTGGTTTTTACTGTTACCACTGACATTTAAAATGAAAGACAATATGAAAGAGAGAAAGCATGGGTGTGTGTATTTTCATGAGTGAAAAATGTTTTACACTGTTCCTCTAGGTTGTGGGGAGGGGCAGCTGCTGAGGGTGGAAACCACAGTTATCCAACAGCAGTCTATGAAGACCAAGTACGCATGTGTAGGGTCTTTCAGACTAAGTAAACAGAACTCATCTCAAATGACTCTGGCATATGATTTACTGGTACACATAATCATAATAGTGTTATTCTCTAGTTAAGAAAGAATAGTAAACAGCTCCCATAAATTAATAGAATTTATATTACTAGTAGCCACTCAAATAAAACGTTTTCTCTTTTCTACTTTGTGTTTTCTTTAGTGCTGTCATAGCCAATACCAGTGAATGAAAATCGCAGTGAGCAGTAGGGAGCCCTCTGCATCTCTGAAAATACCTTGCCTCCTGATGGGATGCAAAGAAAACACTCAGTGTCATGAAGCATTCTTGCCAAAATTGCTTAAACTAAATCTAATCAATACTTTGATCTAACTCCCAGCATACAGAAAATACAGAGAATAGAGGAAAAAGTTAAATGACACCACAAAGAAATAGGCAGATCTGAAAAGGTAGCAGTAGAATGCCCTACAGACAAACTAGTCAAGTCTCTTCAACATATCAAGGTCATGGAGACTAAACAACCCAAGAGGGGGACTCTCGATTAACAGACATTGTAAAGGCAACATCGCAATACCTTCTGGTTTGAACAAAGCAGCTCTAAGACACCTTTTGAGAAAATAGTGGCAATCTGAATATGGACTGGATGTTAAATGATATTAGAAAATTTTTAATTTTATTAGGTGTGATAATGCTATTATGGTTGTGTAGGAAAAATATCATGATTGTCTTATGTATGCATTCTGCAATATTTGAAGTCAAATGCTATCAATAACTTCCTTTAAAATAGTTCCCAAGTAAGATAAAGAAATATGACCAACTTTTACATAGGGGGGGTTATGGTTGTTCAGTATACTGTGTCCTTTCTTTTTCTGTATAGAATTTTCTTGTAATAATGAATTACTTTGGTGGGGCAAGTGTTGGAAGTAGCTTTCACAAAAGATCTGCATAACAACTAAATGGAAGTAGTTACCTGTACGTTACAAGTGATGTCCAAGCAGAGTCAGCTCAAGCCATAGGAAGTCATTTGAGGCATTAGAGAGCAGTATCTGTAAGGGGTCAGAGAATGACTGGTTGGTATAATTTTTTCATTTGAAGGGTCTTTAGTTATCTCCTGGTTCAACCATAACATTTTACAGAAGAGGGAAGAGAAGTCAAACCAAGTGAGGGTGTTGCTCAGTTCCTGGACCACGAGATACAGAACTAATCCTCAATGTTCAGGCTGCTCCTTCTACTCCGTCCTGTTCTACATCTAAGATTCCACGACTCTACCTTTTAACAGTAAGAACAAATCATAGCCCTATCCATTTTGTAATTTTGGGTGTACTTTTCAGACACTCATTTTTTCAGTGCTTCCAACAACCCTAGGAAATAGATCATTTTACAGGTAAAAAAACTGAGGTACTAAGAGCGTGAACAACTTGCCAAAGGAAAAAGCTCAAGTTAGGATGTAAGCCCGTCAGAACTCCCAGCTCTGTGGTTTTTCCCTTATTCTGTGATTGTAAAATGACGAACATCTGAGATCTGATTCCCCAATATCCTGGTCAGGGGACACGCAGCACCAAGTTTTGCATGACCTTTCCTTGCAATATTAAATAAAAGTCAAGTGCATAACATTAAATAACAACCCAGTGGAGGCAGTTAGCCAAACTGGTGATTCTCAACTCGGGCTGCACCTCACGGACTCTAGAACAAAGCCATACTCCGAGTTTTCTAGAAATTCCACGAGCTGGGGGTGGGGAGGAGCTTTGATGAGCAGCCATGATCAAGTCCCTTTGAGACCACCCAGTGTGTATAGTCTTCTGATGGTCTATTTTGATCCAGGGGTACAATTCAGATACCTGAACAAGTACATGACATAACACAACATGAATGAACCTTGAAAACATTGCACTAAGTGAAAAAAGACCATGTGTTGCATGATCCTATTTACATAAAATGTCCAGAATAGGCCAATCTATAGAGACAGAAAGTAGATTGGTGGCTGCCTGGGCTGGGAGTACAGGTGACCTGGAGTGATGGCAAAGTGCAGGCAACTTGGGCGTGGGGTTCCTTTGTGGGTAGTGAAAAGGTTCTAAAGTTGATGGTGGAGGTAGATGCGTGCCTGTGGATATACATAACATCATCATGCACTTTAAGGGGGTAAGTTGTATGACATATGAATTAAATCTCAATAAAACTTTTTAAAATAGTGAATGAATTGCATATCTAAACAATCCCGTTTTAAGCATTTCTCTCCACTTCCTGACAAAAACTGGATTTCTGCATTCATTCACTAACTCAGCAATGTTTGCTGATCACCTTCTGCGTAACAGGCTCTGTTCCAACAGCTGGGATGGGACAGCAAACATGGTAGACAAGAGCCCTGTCCTCATGGAGCTTGCATTCTAGCGGAGCGTGATAAGCAATAAGCACGTAAATAAATTAAGAGAATAATTTCAGATTATGATATAAAGTGGAGGAAATAAAACGAGGTGGAGTGATAGTGTGTGGACTGGGAGTGCGGGCCAGTTTAGAGGAGATGACCCTTGAGTTCAGGCCTGAATGACAAGAAACGGCAAGCCACACCGATCTGAGGCTAAGCCCTCCAGCATTGGACAAATGCCTCAAGGTAGTAACAAGCCTGATGTCTTCAAAGAATGAAAAGAAGGCCAGAATGGCTGGCGCCAAGTAGGCAAAGTGAAAGTAGGACATGAGCTGGGCGGGTGGTAGGGCCTGGTTGCGTGGACCTAACTGAGAGTTTGTGTAGTGACAAAACGTGTGTTATTGACCAGAATATACTTGGGAGTGAGAGAGGGTGCTTTATTAATTACATAGGTCACAGAGACAACAGATACCAACTGGGGACCACCTCAAGCAAACCAGGACGTCTGCTCACCCTACTTAATTTCACTCTAAAATGTAATTTTAAAATGTTGGGGGTTATTAAGCTAGATTGCAGAAAGTTTGAAATTATCCCCTCTCAGGGGTCCCCAGAGTTTATTCTTGATTAGGGAGATTAAGGATGGAAAAGGTACCAGCAGGCATCTATTTTAAAAACTGGAGGTGACCCTGACCCTCACCACCACATGGGGGTGGGTTGCCGCAGTCCCTGCAGCAAGAGCAGCCAGAATCGGCCCCCTTCAGCAGCTTGGGGTCAGCTCCAGTACAAGAGAAATGCTCTGCTCAGGCCCCAGGGTTCCATGATGTACAGCACAACAGAAATCGTTTGGCTTGGAAAACTTTCAAAGCAGGTGTTGCTAGTCATCCACCCTAACCACAGAAAAGCTTCAAAAACACTCCCGAGCTTCATCTGACCCAGAGCATGGGAATCCTGCCGCTTCCCAGGGGGCTCGCAGGCGTGAGCCATAAAACACATTCCCAATTAACCACTTGGAATTATGTAATAGGTTCACTGAGTGTGGAGCTTGCCAACCAAAAACACAATTATTTTCATCTTCTATGGGTAATGCTAAACTATTCTTTCTGGCTCTGGTTAGATACCAGGACATTGTTAAGTAAATGAGAAACACCTAGCAACAACCAACCATTTTCACCTATAAAATCTGCTTTGGAAACAGAATCTAGGAAAGGCTGGGGAAGTTCAAACTCCAAGAAGCCCCTTGAATTTTTAAGGCCCCTAAGACTCTTATGAAAGCAGGTCAATAATGGCTACCATTTATGGAGCCCTACTATGCACCAGCCTTACACCAGATGCCTTATTTGCTTTACCTGCTTATAAGCCTTCACTACAAACCTGCAGGGTGGGTGGGGTATTATTCCCATTTTATTGACAAGGAAAAAAATGTCTCTGAAAGGTGAAATCATTTTCTCAAAATCAATCCTTAAACTTCAAATTTAAGTCTGAAAATGAGTCCATGTTTATTCCCAAATGCCCCAACTAGTTCTCCTCTGATAAAGTTCAACACACTTCGTGGTTTACATAAATATGGAAACGTTCCATGTGTGTATCCTCTTTTAAAAACTCATTACTGCATGTGAAAATCCAAATAATGCAGAACAAATAAATTAGGAGTCATTGTTAACATTTCAGGTTTTACTTCACTGATTTTTTAAACAGCAATCTCCCCAGGTGGCCCTATGATTTGCTTTACAAGTTTTCCATTTACATGTACCTATTCAGAAATGAATCTTCTGAGTGTACTGAAGTATAGATTTATAACCCATTCTATCACATATCTATTTTTGTGTTTCCTTATACCCCATTCCTTTGTACAAAACATTTATATACCCAGGTGGTTACCATAAAAATCCCAGATCTTTGGCAAACATGCTGAAGTCTCTTTGAACGTTGTTATTAATGGTGGGTTGTGGCATATAGACTTATTCCACCAGGCACTCCCTTGTCCTTAAGGCAAATTCAAACTTCTTAGCCTGGTGACCAGGCCCTTCATACTCTCCCACGTTCCTGATTCTCCCTGCATGCTGTGCAATAACCCAGGGGCCTGTTAGATGAAGGGAGAGAGCCGCAGTCTGGGGGACTGGGACCTGACCGGCAGGTAACAGGGAGGGTGTCCTGCAGGGGGGCTGGGACACCAGGTTCGAAGACCACCCCCCACCCCACAGAGGCCAATTGAACTAGACTGGGGTGGAGTGGGACCTGGGTGGAGCTTTGTTTTGTATTTCTTGGCTTGTTGTTTATTTAACGTCTCACTGAGGCCAGGACTGAAAACCTCTGTTCCTGTTCACCACCAGCCTGGCTCACTGTGCTTCCTTTTCACACTGGGAGTTGCCGCCTCTCACCTCAAGGCTCTGTACTGAAAAGTTCCTCTGCCTGGAACCCTGTCTTCACTCTCTCCTGCACCCCCAATCCCAGCTAATTGCTGCCCATCTTTCCCCTTTGCATAGCTCTCCAGGAAGCTTTCCCTAGCCTCTACTAAACAAACAGGTTAGGACAGAGTTAAGTTCAACACTCAACCCTTGTGAAGTCCTTATTAAACGACACTGAAATCACCTATTTAATGGGTTTGCCCCCCTCCCCATGGGCTCCTGGGAGGGGCGGGGTTTGTTTGCATTGACCTTTGTATTCCTGGTGCCTAGCTCTGTGCCTGGCACATATTACATGCTCATGAGTGATGAGTGAGGTCTATTTCCCAGACTGCTGGATGTGTTAAATGCCTCCAGAAGTGCACAAACATGCTTCGTGCGGGTGTTGTGGGGTGGGGGGGTCGTGGCGAGAAGATCTCTCCTGACTGGTTCATACACACTCCTCATCCCTTGCCTTTTTTTAGAAACTTGTATTCTCATTCTCAGACATTAGTGTTGTGTTAAAATCCAAAATAATATTTATCAAGAAGCCCTACACCTAAGTCCACGCTTGTCTCGCTGACTTACCATCATTTTTCTGTTCAGAGAAATCTTTACCCTCTAATAGCCTGGCTGTGACCATGTCCTTGGAGTGACCTGAAGAAGCAGATGTGGGAATGCCATCTTTAAAAAACGATTTTGTCTTCATATCTGTGGTTATGGACAGAAACACATTGTGATATATTTGTCCAAAAATAAAAACAGATTCATTACTTTTCTCTTTTTTTTTAAATTAGTAACTCACTAATAATCAGATTAATGATCATTATCATTTGTTTTTATCTTTTAAAACTTTTCTCAATGTGTACCTTTTCTATATGTACAAATATAGATTTTCATTATTTTTTTAAAAGTGGGGGCACAAATTCTTACAGTTTTTCAGCCTGCTCTTTTTTCCCATTGACAACATACAGAGTATATTTTCCACGTTAATAAATACAAATTTACATCTGCATTTTAATGCCTATAGATAATCTGTGGCGTTGTCCCATTAGTTACTGGACCAGGCACTATTGGCTCCCATGTAGGTAGATTTTGGTTTCTGCTATAAACAATTATGTGATGGATACTGTCGAGCACACGTTTTCGTGTGTTTATCCAGGTATTCCTTTCAAGTAAAATTCTAGAAGCATAATTCTTGAACCAAGGGTTATACACTGAGAATTTGAGACTAAGAATTTGCTAAGTTACCAACAGAATGTTAGACCAATTATTATCACTATCAAAAGTTTAAAGAATATATGTTTTCCTATTTTTCTACCAGCATTGAGATTTATTCGTTTCATGGGAGAAAATATCCACTGCTATTTTAATTGGTAGTTCTTTGCTTATTCATAGGTTTTAATATTCTTTTACATATTTTTTTGCTATTTGTATTTTTCTATTGTCATGTTTATATTCTTATTAATTTTAAGGAGCTTTTTACATATTAGGGATGTACTCTCCTTGTCATATTAAATTATTTGTATCCCCTTGTAAAATATCTTTTGCTAGTTTCTCTTTATTGTTACCTTTGTCTACAAAGGATGTTTTTGTTGTACTATGGCTTTATTTTTAATGCAGTCAAATGATCAGTCTTTTCCTTTGTGTACTTGTCTTTGATGACATGCAAATTTAGCATTTTTATGTAGTTTATGAGATTTAAGATGAATTGCTCATTTTATCAACAATAAAATGTCACCTGGAAATCAAATTAGAACTTTTGAAAACATATTTTAGAATAGTTATTACACAACCATAGTTTTTATCGCTACTAGAAAAAAATTTTAATGATGACTTTGGTTATCATATTTATCAATATTTTTGAAGGGGAACAAAATCATCTTTTCAAAATCTTGTCCATGCCAATTAACAGGTGATACTTTGCGTATTCCATATTTATTCCCCGAAATAACATAGTCCCAATGGAAAACTCTAATTTGGTCAGAAAACAATTTAACAAGCTGTTGCAGAATATGGATGCAAGAATCACAGCTTCAAACTGTGAGGAGAGACCCAGCGAGAGCTTGGCTGGAAATGTTTCGGTAATGACCACACATGGGATAAAACCACTGAAAATCATTCAAGCTCATTTGCAGGTGACACATTCTACAAAAGTTTCTCTTTCCTGGAGATGCTACATAGGAACCCCAAAGTTTAAAGGGTAGAGTGACAACAATGCCATAACCTGCTGGATGACCTCCACACATGTATGCATCTTCATTGAGGAGAACCTGCTTTAACGAGCCAATATTTGGTCCCTACAGATTTTCCTTTGATACGTTGTTAATCTAGACCCCTGGTCAGGAGAGCACAGCTGGCTTTAAAATATCCAAATTCCTTCTGATTTCATAATGCCTGTTCAGCACTCTTTAAATTCTGCAACAAAATAGTCTTCTCAATGGGTCATAAAATAGGGGATTTATGAAAGCCAACAGCAATTTAAAATTTTCTGTTTTAAATCAATAAAATTAACAATGACAACAATAATGGAATAATTTTGGCAGAATAAGTCAAAGGAACCTTTCCATGTAATAAAAACAGCTGTGTAAGATAAATCTTCATTTTGATCTCTTGAGTGTATAAAAAAAATTACAGCTGTCTTCTCATTTTCTGTATTCTATTAAGTGCCATTAAAAAAACAAATGCTAATAACAGTCTCATATTCACCACTTTCACAACTGTACCCTCACCTAAGAAAGAAGCTAGTGTTCAGGCAACCCCACTCAAACTGGTCAGTGATTCTTAAATGGAATGGAGTGCTGGAAATGTAAGGCATCCACAAAAACTAAAAATAAAATCACTGGCAAAACATTCATCATCCATAAGGAGGAGTGGAGAAACTTAAGAGGGAAATAATTACATGATAGAAAATACAAGTAAAAGGCAAAATTCTGTGGTTCAGGAAAGAAGAGATAAATATAGGCTGGGGCATAAGACAGCTCAGTGGCAAAAACAGAAATTGAGCTGGATGTTCAGGAATGAGGTGGCAGAAAGGAGGCAGAAACGCCGTACCAGGAGAGAAGAAGGCAACAGCTTCGATACGAACAGAAAAGTAGAAATGAGCATGGTACCTATGGGGGACAGTAAGCAAAACGTGATTTGCTTTGGGAAGCCACTGAACGATCTATTGTAGAAAAGAAAGGTAAAGGTTATACCTCAAAGGGAAGGGACAGAAATAAGATAAGATACAAAAAGAGATTTGAGGATCAGGATAAGAAGTTTTATCACAGGTGAATAGACTATTCCTCCTCTACCTCTCAACTTTCCAAAGTCAAAAATGGAGAGCTTGATTTTGTAATACAAACGCTGCTTATGGAGCCTGGGGGCAGCCCATTCCAGTTTTCTGTAACTCCCCCCTTACTGCGTGCCTGTCCTCAACCACACCTGGATGACTATCTTACACAGGAGAGGCATTCAAAAGTAATTTTAGAATGAACAAACAAATGAATGAATACATTAGTGAACAAACAAACGTGAAAATTTTTGCAGAAGCTTATTATATCTGAACATGAACTCTCAGGGATTTCAAGGAAAGAAAAGAAAAAAAGTGGTGCAAAACAGGAAAACCAGCTGTTAAACTACTGCAAAAAAATCAATTATAAATGATATGAACCTAGAATTAGGAGGCAAAAATCACAGTAAAAACTCAGACATTAATTTGAGAAAATTACAGTGCATCATCAACGGATTTTAACTCATTGCTTTTCCCATCCGACAGCCAGGTCATGTTTAAGGGGTCTGATCAACTATTATACTAATTCGTTCACATGGAAAATATCTACTGAGCACCAGCCACTCCTCAGGCCCCAGAGGCCAAAGTGAAATTCACATTTATTTTCCTCAAATTTCTGAGTGATCACATAAAGCTCTGAACCCTGATGGCCTAATGATTCATGTGCAATTGGCCATTATCACAATAACCATCCCTGATTACCAAAATAACCTGGCATTTATTAAGAGAAATGTTTGAAAGAGTAAATTTTAAGGCTGAGCAGCATCAAGACAGTCCCAACTGTGTCTGTATTGGAAACATTAAACGAGCGATTAAGCACTTCATCTCCAGTGATTCCACATTATTTATCAGGTGAGATAGTCCCAACCAGATATGACATTGTTTTAGGAAGCATAAATTCAGCTAAGATTTTTAAGACAGCAAAAAATTTGCACAACAATCACACATGGATCGTGAGTCAAAAATTCTCTAAATCCAAATTTGACCATGTAATTTAAATTTGATTCTCTTTTACCATTTCATTCTGCCTCCAGGATCTACTACCAACCACATGCCATTTTAAATATCTGCATCAAATTAGATGTCCTAAAACACCATTCAGCAAATCACTCTTCAAAAGAATAACGTTGATTGGTTCCTGCTCCCCACCTCCTTCCATCCCTTCCTTTCTCCCTTCCTTAACCATTGGGTGCCTACTTTGTCTCAGGGCTGGTCCTCGGTGCTGGGGACTCCCACAGGAAACCTAACAAACACAATCTCACGTTCGGTTCAACCGTCCCCGTGACTAGAGCCAACCATTCCAAGCCCTCCATAGTAGAGCCGCATCCTCTCCCAATTATTTGCCCATACCACCCAAACCTCAAAGGCAAACCGACAACTGCATCGTAAACTTTAAATTCCTGGCATTCGTTTTTGCCTCCTGACCCTTGGCCTGACACCATCTCCTTATAATGCTGCTCCCCAATTTGACATGGTCTGACCTGGGTTCAAGTTCTAACTTGTTTTCTATTTCTGGGATCTTGATCAAATTACTTAATCTTGGGAGCCTCAATTTCCTCATTAGACAAAAGAAAATCATAATGCCTACATTTCTGGAATGTTGAAAGAATTAAATAAAATAATGTGTGTGAAAGCGTGCAATAGAGGCTTTATGATGATTTTCTCCAACCATCCCAGCTAGAAGCGAGCTCTCCTCCCAAATTCCAAGAGCATGTTTCTGCCACTGCACTTTTGAGCCACCTCCAATTATTAAATAATTTTGTGTCTATCTTCACTCCATACTTAGGGCCAAAGCATGTAAAAAACTTCTTCATGTCTTCCTGACACCTGAAATAGAGCCTCACATGTAACTGGGCATATTGAGGAGGAAGGGGAAAAGAGTAGTTAATGATCCTTGATGCCTCATAGTTGTTACTGTAGCTTAGTTTAAAGACTCTGCTGAACTTGGCAAACCACCCAACATTCAGACTGTTCTTCTGAGCTTTAAATAAGAATGCAAATGGAGAGTCTCCTCAGAATTATAGCAGCAGTCATAACCAACTTCACCCAGACTGGGCAACAAGCATTATTTCGGAAAGGGCAGGAGCGCTGGCGTCTGGGTTCCCCACCCAAAGCCTCACTGCTCCTGGTGTTCTCCCCCAGTGCCAGAAACCTGGAGACAATCCACAAAGGGAACAACTTGCCCACTTGGACCAAGCCCTGGGGAGCATCTTGCTCCTTCTCTGGTGAACAGACATAACTACATTCCAAGAGAGTCAAAAAGGACCAAAGGGAATCTTTAAAAACATAGACTCGTTTAAGTACAATGTAAGCTCATTCTGTTTTGACTGCTTCACATGAAAAAAAAACCAACCCCAGTGCTCTCCCACTAGAACTCGGACTATGAAGGTGATGAGGACCAAGGGATAGGAACAGGTTGGCAAATTCTCAGGACACATTTGGACATAATTGCTTTTTTTCCCCAGGAAAAGCCCCAGTAACAGGGTAGGAACCCCTCCCTGCCCCTTTCCAGTAAATTCTCCTCACAGCACGTTGTACCTCCCCCAAGACGTTTAGAGACTGCCATTCACTTAATTGCTTGAAAAGCCCAAACCAAACAAGAGTCGCTGAAGTTTGGCCCTCTGTTCGCTGGCTGTCTGCAGATTTACAATATAGCACCACGTGGATCTTCAGAGCCAAAAGTGTTAGAAATCTGAGGGGCTCATTCCACCTCTCAAAACACAATGGGCAAGACCGGAAAAGCTTCAAAGTCCCCAGAAGGCATCAAACCCAATTACATCGTAACACATGTGTGCAGCCCTTTAAGCTGCTCATTAACATTTGGAAAGTTCTTCTGGTAAATGTCTTCATATCCAATTTAGGCTTCTTTCCCCTTCTCTCTACCACCCTCATTTCATAGACAGGCAACAGTAATGAGCTATATAAACGTAACTCTTTAAACGAAGAATGTCATCACTTAAGAATACAAGAGAGCGGTACATGTTGTGTATGTCTACAAACTGCAGTTGCTGTCTGTTAGAGTTTGTAGCAACTTTTAAATCTGTCATCACGGCATGAATTTCATACTAAGCTCCTTCCCGGCACTGGAGCCAGGAAGCAAAGGGGGAGCAGGCTGTATCATTTATGGGCAGACTGGTATTGGGTCAAGTGTGACATCACACTCTGCTCCCGCCATAATGAGGTGAAAGGCAAGGCTGCAACAACGTGGCACTTTGTTTATTGGGAACATTTAAGTGAGGCTGTATTCCAGCTTATGATAAAACTGAAACAAGGGATATGGGTTACAGATTTTTCACAGTTCCAAACGAGAGGAGAGTGAAAAGGAAGGGAGCCATATAGGAAGTTAGTAAAAAATGCAAAAAGTCCAAGAATCAAAGTAGACTCCGAGAGGGCTGGTTCCGTGGCCCTTGTACTGGGCACAGTTGCTCAGCTAAAATAGCAGCACATCAGGCCAGTGTCACATTTTGTTTCTCTCCCAGACCTAGTGTGTGTGTGTGTGTGTGTGTGTGAAAATATGGGTCCCATGTTTAATACTCCAGCAGGTCTCTATCTTGCACACAATTTTTCTATTCAAAGGTAGCATGACTATAATCTTACACACATATAACAGTTTTTAAAGTCTCCTTTTTTTGTCCATGCTGATCTGGGTACCATGACCAACTTCTGTTTCTCCGTATGGTCAACATCAACTTGAATTTATGAATAACCCACTGAATGTAACATCATGTAGAAAGAAATAATTCAGCAAATAAGAGAGGGTAGAAAAACTTGAAGACCTAGCTTTATGCAAAATTAGGAAAATTTTATCAAGAATTGTAGTGAATACCTACAGTTTAGTGTACCTACATCATCACACCTAATGTTGGCTCCGTCCTCAAGGAGTCAAGAGCCCATGTAAACAATTTACTGTATGATAAGGAAGAGTAAAATGAGGACCCTGAGCTAAGTACAGATGCTAACGGCAATCCAGAACAAGCAATTAAATTTACCAAAACTTAATTGATCTTCTGCTGAAGAACCTCCACCCTCACCTTTTCTTGTGTATCAGTAAAGCAAAAGGCTTGAGTTGTTCCTGCTGGGAGGGGGCCTAAGTCCCCCCTTAAGTGAGAGAGATGCAAAGCTTCACACCACAGAAGTCCCATAGAGTTCTCTGGAGGAACTTATTTTTCAAATTGCTCTAAATACTTTTTCTACTTCATTTAAGAAATTTATTCTAAGAGAAAACACCAAATTGTATGACAAAAAATCTACAATTACTCTTTTGCTCTCAGTTTTCTCAGCTCTTATCAGACATACCCTAGTAGAAGGGAACCTAAATTTTACCAATTCCTCCCCTTGCCTTTTCTGAAATATCGGTTTCTTCCCACTTTTTACAATTCCAATATTAATTGGACACATGCTTTTTTTCCTAATTATGGGCCTATTAGAAACCCTGCCTATCTCCATGGTGATGCTATAGTCCTTCATCAGCCCTATGTTAACCCCTTCTTAGCTGTTTTCCACCTCCTGTAATGCTATGCTACCTGCCCAGATGCTTGGCTAGGAACACACCCTACTCATTTTTCATTCCCATCCACAGAGTAATTAGACTGCTTGGTTCTTCAAATAATCAGAATAATAAAGTGATTAAGAGCATGATCCCTAGAACTTTTTTAAATTGGTTTCTAATATTTACTCTTCCATATCCATCTGTGTTACTTTTGGCCACAACCCTAAGTCAGGTTCAGCCATGACCTTCTGACAAGTTGTTCAGCCCTCTCAGCCTTAATTTACTCATTCATGAAATGGGAAGAATTAACACCTACAATAAAGCTTCATCAGTTAAATAACATGTGAAGTACTTAGTACAATATTGGCACGTGGTAGACGCTCAATAAGTTAGCTGTTGACAAAATAATAATTATATGATAATGAGAAGATGGTAATAACAATTATGTTATATGATAATCATAGATTATATCATAATCATTCCTGGTAGGAGCTCATTGCCTCACATCTCAAATCACAGTTCTTCCTCTAGGCGATTCTATTTTAAGACCCTAGCATTTTCAATCTTTCTACCTGTGGGGAAAAAACAGTGGAGAAAGAGAAAGACAATGGAAACAAAATGCAAAGACAGCCAATCAGTCAGCAAAGCCCCCACCCTGTGTGCATACAATCAGCACCAGCTGTAGTCCAATTAAACTTAATCTAGTCACATGCTCATGTGTTCCTCAGAAATTAGAGGAAATCAATTCAAATGCTAATGAGAAAGTCCATAATTTATTATCTGCTGAGGAATGCATGTTACATTAATTTTAACTGTAAACAATTATTTTTATTGCAAGATTAATTACCCTATCTTATACAACTTCCTTTTTCCATATTCTTTTAAGGAATTAGTTTTCAGTTGCTGTTTTGTGGCTCTGTCACAGTTCTTTAGCTTGAGAAAAGTATAATTAATTTAGGGATGCTGCAAATGTTGTTTTCTATTCTTCTGCCAAAAGAAAGTGGGATAAATGGCTAGGTCAAGCATTGAGAAAAATAGCTGCAGCTTCTGGCCAGGATGAAAAGACATTAGAACTCAGAATGGAAGAAGGGGAGAACCAAACAGAATTTAAAACATGAGTTAATGTTGGTCAGTTCTGACTGCAGCATTTCCCAGAGGTTTCAACAAGCAAGTCCAATCTTCAGATTATTCCTAAATCCTGAAAGTCAATGAGCTAAAATTTTCAGAGCAAGAAAGAGACTAATCATTTTTCTTAGAACAATAAAACAGCATCAAGACCTGGACCTCTCTTCTGTACGTGCTGCGTGGGTGACCATCCTCGGAGCAATCCGAAAGGAATACAACGTGTGCTGTCAGGACTCACTCCCTTGACAGGGCTGCCCTCACTCTGACTTGGCTCCCAAGGTGAATGCATGTTCAAGGCAGTGACTTGTGGGAAATTATTCTTAAACCAATCACTTCTCAACAGGGAGAATAAGGCTTTAGAGAGTGGATAGAAGTCAGGGGTTGAAAGTGAGGATGCTGTTGTTTCTGACAAATCATTTGCTTGATTCTTGTGCTTTCTAAAAGTTCAAGAAGTCCATTTCCTCTATAGACACAACTAAACTTAGCCTTTCAACGGTAAATATTTATGAAATACCAAAACCATTAGTTTATTTCATTGGGACTTTCTCAATTTAAACTTCCAGTGAAAGCAACTGCTAGTTATTGATTCAAATTAAATTAGTCTAAATTAAATCAATAAGCCTAGTTGTTGATTTCAATGGGAATTTGGTTAGAAAATAGATAAGAGAATTGAGCCCAGAGAAGATTCAAGTGCTAATTACTTGTAAAAGTTTAGGCTTAAAGGGTAATAAGCATTTAACCTAGGAGTGAAAACAGAGGAAGAGGTGCTGGCTCTGAAGATCTCGGGCCACAACCCTAAGTCAGGTTCAGCCGTGACTTCCTGTCACTGGGGATTGAATTCCAGTTAGATGTAATATGTTTCAATCTGACCTTCTCTGAGAACCATGGCCTGGGAGGCCATCGGAGCACACAACAATTGGCTGGGCGGGAGTAGACAGGATGAAAAATAATCTTTCCCATGAGCAACAAGCTCTCAGCACTCCACACTAAATTCAAACCCAAAAGTGGGTGTTTGCCCTTTTACATGCTTTCATGATTTCTACTGAATATTTTTGCAAGTCCCTACCAGGAGAGCATATGCTACTTATCAGAATCACATATAGTAGCAACAAAAACCAGGAAGTGGTTGGACGGGACAGGCTGTGGTGATACAGGTTACACCTGGTTTTAATTTGATTGTCAGATGTCATAAGGGCGGGCTTAAAGACTAAACCTTATTTCTACTCCAAACCTATAGGGAATTATTGCTGATTTATTTTAGCAAAGAATGTTTCATGTTCTTGATTTCCATTCCAATTTCTCTGCTTAATAAAATAAGATGTCACATGTCAAGCCACATTGCAGTGAATTATTTCAACAACCCTAAACATTTCAAATCCACTTGAAAACTTGCCACAAAGCCAAGATCTGTCACAACACATTAGGATTAGTTACTCCTGGGAAGCCCTCCTACTGTAAAGAAAGCTGATGGGCAGCATACAAGAAGAAAGCCAAGAAGGATTTCCAAGATCTGCACATCAAGGAACACTTTCGTTCAATACAAATTGGGATTGTAGGTCCCTTCCATTATTCAGTGCCTAGATTTAAATTTCTCTATTCTTTTGACCAGACCAAAACAATTTTATCACGGGCCAAACTGTTACAGGCTTTAGAAGAGCTTTAGCTTTCCTCAGCTGTAAACCTCTGTGTCAAGTTCCAAACACAAAATACATGGGACAGGGCCTCCATTAATTTTAGAGATTCTATATAATAGAAATTTGCATTCTACTAAAGCCCTCTGATCAATGAGGAGCAAGACATCCAGGTAAATATTAAGCCACAGTCTGCATTCTGGAAAGTGTGTCTTGCTCTGTGTCTGTTTCCTTGCAGCCCGGAGCAGGAGGCACATTTGAGGGAACCCTCCTCTTAAGTGGGGCAAGTGGGAGCATCTCCAACTCTGATCAATTGCAGATGTGTCCCACACACCCCAAACCAATGTGGTTAAAGAAGAAACTCCTTTGGGGAGAATCTATAGATCGTAAATGTGATGAATGAGCCTCAGGAACCCCATCTGTAAGTGCTTATGCATTCTAGGTGTAATGGTAGAGCTACATGCCTTCCCTAAAACACTCTTCAAGAGGGATCTTTTTTATGGCAAGTATGTGTGGAATGTCCTGCAGAACTGCACGGTTTTATTTTCCCAATGTTGATATGTATAGAAATAAAAATGGACCAAGAAAACACACGGAGATACTGTATGCAGACTCTTCCTTGAACTGTTCAACTATTGGGAAGCAGGATGCCCCAAATATCACACTAGAAAGTATTCTATTCCATGATTTTCACCAGAGAATTCAATCTTTAAAAGGATTGTAGTTTGGATCTGGTTCAAAGGCATATCCTTAGATCCAATCTCTGAGATTACCAGTCTCTTGTTATACTGGTGTCATTCAAGTGTTCTCATAAAGATGGTCTGGCAGCAGTGCATGCCTCAGCCAGCCCTGCTGACTTGGAGGAGCTGCTGGACTTCCACCTCCAGGCCCGGCCCCATCAAGGTTCTAAACAAACTCCTGAGTGTCAATGGACAGAAATCAGGATATCTGCAAAGCTGGGTCAGAAAAAAGTTTTACTAAATTCAGTATTTCCTTATGAACAGAGCAGAATTATCACATCTAGAACATACAGAAATCATATATATTTTCATGTCATCATTATTGTTCATGCATCTATCTCAAAATACCATTTACATTCATGACTAATTCAAAACTGTGATGGTTATCGGATACCCTACTAGATTTTATTATGAATCTATTAATAAAGTGTATGTATTCCTATGTCACAATTTTAGAACATTTTGATAACTGTTTCAATATAGTTTTCCCTGTAATTTTAGCTATTGTATTTTATGCATTAAAGGCATATCTCTGAGAAAGGGTTTATTGGCTTCATCAGACTTCCAATGCTATTCATGGCGCGCACACAAAAAGTATAAAGAACTCCCACCCTAGCATGACTCTGGATCTCTTACACGGACATTATCACATAACCCAGTTCCAAAACATGGCTTACATCTGTTTCTAACAAGAAATACAGTTCTAGGAGCCCAACAGAGCCCAATTCTTCTATTTTTCCTGCTTGAGTCTCTGTCTTAGAAACTTGATTCATTCTCTGTTCTTTCTAGGACTGGGTCCTCCAATTTGCTCATTCACTCACCCAGTCATTCAACATCCTGTCAGGACTCACTGTTGTCCAGAGGGAAAGCAAGTCCAATAATTGGTCCACGCAGAGTGAAGAAGGTTGAGTGATTCTGGAGAGGCAAACAGAAGAGACGGCACAGACTATGTCTGGAGGTGCTATGGAGATAGCTACTGGATTGTTCTCGCTAACCTGTCCCCAGTATGTGGCCAATGAGCTCTAAGCCTTCCTGCCTGCCCACCTGCTCAGGATCCCAGGTCTTTTGCACTTATTGATTATAGAAGTTATCTCCTTACACCCAAATTATTTGTTTACATCCCATTTCCCCAGGAGACAATGGGTTCTTGAGGATGTCCATCTGCATCTGCTTCTCCCAGAAGAGTGCCTATTTAATGAAAGGTTGTGGTATGTGAATGAGTGAATGGACTCATTCCTGTGTTCCCACATGTAGGGAATGCTGTTACTCTGTGTTGAATCTCCCTGACACCAACTGTTCCACAGGCAACAGTCCCTCCATATCACAAGTTATGCTGACATACTGGATCTCCCCCAGTGCCTGAGATGGGCTTATCACGGCATGCCGAGTCTACCTCTTGTCAATCTCGAAGTCCCACTACCTCCCCTTCTCACCCCTCATGTATCTACTCAAGGTTGTCAACCTATTTAGAAACAGTTACCTGGATTTTTATGGTTTTTTGTCAAAACATTTCTAACTTCTCAGGAATAGCATATGTATTTCTTCCCCTTTGAGTGTTATGTTTCAAATTAGTACTCTCATCACTGCATCTTAGAACCTCAGTGAATATGAACACACATATATATCATATATGTCTCAAAGCCCAAGAGACATGGTCTCTTGCTGCATTCAGTGCTTGAGGATTCCAGTGTTTCATGCTAATGCTTCCCACTGTATAAATGTTATAGCCAGGTTTTGGGGGGGGAGATAGAAACTGAGACTTATCTTTAGCTGATAAAATAAAATACCAAATGCCCAAGTATAAATGACATTTCTGAAAAGAACAAACTACTTCTTACTTATCAACCCTCATATCTTGCCTGTCCAGTGTAGTAGCATACACAACTTTTCGGCTCTGCCTTCAAAATGTGATAAATCTTCCCTCTGGGGCAAAGAGTGCATCTTTGTATTTATCCAGAGGAAAAAAATTTTTAACTCTTGTCTACATGTTTAAAAAAACAAAGTAGGGTGGGAGAAGAAGGAGGAAGAAAAAGGTAACAGATTGTGAAGGATTGATTACTAAAGCAAAAAAATCAATCTTGAGACTTTGATGATTTAACCAGCCACAAAGGCATAGAAATGTATGAGAAAGCCCTGATTGATTTTTAACTCCGTAATCCTTCCCACCCCATCTATTATCCTGTATGGATCATATTAGCCGTCAGTATGACTGAGACAAGATAGGACACCGACATCCACCTGACATGATATAACTGTAAATGGAATCGGCTTATACACAAAGGCTTTTACCTGGTTATTAATAGTGTTGTCTGTGGGTGATGGACTGGACTGATATTAAAACCTTCATCAGCTGCGTGGAGCCATCACAATTTGAGTTCAGTCCAAGAAGCAGCTCCTCACGGTAGTTACTGCACAGTGCCCTGACAAACTGCTCGGGTATCATTCCTGAATACTCACCCTCTTAAGAGGCTCATAAAATACCAAGAGCTCATGACATCTTGTTGGCACTGAGGATTCCAAGCTACTACTGCTGGGCTGAAAGACACCAAGTATGACCACAAATGCCTTGATGACATCCCTCGTTTTCTCCACCACCAACAGGAATGCAAAGGAGGGGAAGATTTAGAGCAGAGAGCTTTCCAGGTGACATGAATTATAGTAAAACATGGATGAACACATACCAGACTGTAAGGTCATTTGGTGACTTTTGATTGTTTTTCTTACCTTCAATGAATCAAAGAAAAATATTTAGTTCTTAAGCAACTATTTACCTTCTAAGCTCCATGAAATAGTTGTCTCCAACCACTATTTCATTTTTAACCAAACCAAGGGGTAAATTAGAAACAGAAATATCAGATGTCTTGTCTAAGATTATACAAATTTAGAAGTGGTTCCAACTAGGAAACCCAGATTTTCCTTCTTTTATTCAACAAAGTATCTTCTTTTACTCAACAAATATTTACTGAGCCGGGCATTTTCTAGTGAGTGGAGGATAGCCATTGAAAAAGTAGCTAAAAATCTCTAACCTCGTGAGGCTTGTGGTCATTGCTAACTTGAGAAGATGGCTGGGAGACACGTGTACACAGTTGTACATTATGTGCCCAAGCACCTGTGAACTCAAAGAACCTGGCAGATTTCCCCAAACTATTCTGGCCTCCTCTGGCCAGTTTGAAGCCAACATGGCTGTCAAATTCTGAAAAACCTTCTAAGAGACAAGCAAGAAGGTAGGGGAAGGGGACACCTTGTATTTTAAATTATTAACTGTCTCTTTTTGAAAACTGGAAAAATATCTTCTCATTTATAACAAGAAAATTCCTGTGTTTGGGTGTTACACTCTGGGGATCCATTGTGAGAATGAAATGATGGATGGATGGATGGATAGATAAAGAGAGAGATAGAGAGATAAACAGACTTTCAAATAGTGTCTGATGTACAAGATTTCAATGAGTGGGTGGGGTGAGGTTGTAATGATGATACATTTGAGTCACATAATGATGCATCATATCTACTCCCTCACTCAGTGACATAGAGGCAGAAATAGTAGATATAGTCTCATACTATTTTGTGAGATTTCCAGGTGTCACAATGTTCCCATCAGCGAGTGGAATTTTCCTGGACATGCATTTGCTCCTCCTGGACTAGCATTACTGCAGCTAGGACTAAGCCAGAGTGCCCCTCTCCTCTGTACCCCCTGACAACCAGTCAGATTCAGGAACTTTGATGTCATTCTCAGGGTGAGTCAGAAAAGCTCTAGAACACCTGAATCAGGTGAGCCACCTCACAGACACCAGAGAAAAAATACCCTGTCCAGAGACAGCTCTGCTTCATTTCTGAAGCAGTGCACACCCATAGTCAGTGGGCAGCATAGGGATGAGTCTTTTTTAACCCACCTAAGGCACAGGAGTGGGAGGCGAATGCGTAAAAATTATACAACTTCCCAGAGACACACTGTGTCTCAATCTCATTCATAGTGACCTGTTGTTATTTATGCAAATGTTCACTGTCATCTATAAGTACCTAGGCAGAACTCTGTTATTTAACAGTTGCAATAAGGAAACTTCCACATTCTGAATGAGACAGTCCCATTCAGATTTGATGGTTAGAGAGGCATAGTATTCATTTCTATAGACTCCCAAAGACTCCTGATTTTTCTGGAGAAATCATTAATCTCTATCTAAATTTGTTTCCATTGCTCCTCTTTCAAAGAAATCTGTCCTTTTCTGCTATACCTCTCATCACAGTCCCTCATATACATGAGTGATGATTTCTGTGTTGCCCGCAACTGTAAGCTCCCTGAAGACTTTTCTTTGTAAGGCAAATTGCTACATAAGGACCTAACACAGTGCCAGGCACAGAGTAGTCACTCAAAGAATAGTGGTGGAGTGAAAGAATGAATAAATAAAGTGATTTTGATTCACTGGAGTCAAGGAATCAGCTATGTATTTGCCTGATTTTACAGGGCCACCCTCACATGTCACTAAAAATGAGTCCTTATTATCCTTTCCTGAGACCTTCTGCTGTGTAAACACCATTAATGCAGACCCTGACACTCAGATTAATGAAGGGAAGCAATTTATTGAACTGATATTTGGTGTAGATGTCATTAACAGCACTCCTTTGGAGCAACTGCATCAGACTAGACCAAGTGTCCCCCTAAGAGTGTGAAGAAAATCATTTAACTGCCTTTTGCAGCTGTTTATATGAAGTCAACCCTCTAAGAATTGTTGAATTGGCTCGGAGAAAACTGCTAACCTCCTATGATTGCTCTTCATTGACGCTGTTTTTGTCTCTTCTGAGGAACATGTTCTATAATAAATCATGTCATTGTGGCTTTAGTTTTTGTTGTCACTACTATTCCTTCTCTCCCCTCCCCATATTAAATACACTAGAAAAGTTCCAATATTGAGACAAGGTCAGTTCAAATAACGGTTATCAAGAGAGTGAAACCTGAAAGGTCGTCTTGGAAACTAAGAATAAGGCCCAGGGGGTTAGGTGATTTTGCAAGTCCACCAGGAATGTATGTACTTTCACAAGTTCTCACAGGGCTAGAAAAGTCAAATTTATTATTTGGGCAACAAGGCAAGATTTGGGAAAGATCATTCATATCCATTATCTTCTTGGGCCTCTCACAGACTAATTAGCACATGGCCTTTATCCCATTCCCTTCATACTGGCCTCATTTTTTTCTGAGTTTTTTTTCCCAGCTCCACTGATAAGACATCTCTAGGCCCTGATCCCTACATGCCCCCTCATTCTGAAATTCATTCCCCCATATTCTCAATGAGCACCCTTTCCACTTCCATACACAGCCCTGACCAGTGAGCAGTCTTTCAGACCCCACTGACCGAATTACTAGGTGACCCATTCATTTTTAACATTTTCAGCTATTATAAATCTCTATGTTGGGTGGATATTCTTCTGATAATGTTGACTTGTACTAGTTATGCACTTTGAAGCTACAAAATAAGCCTATCATTATTTCCCATATAACTCAATCTAGAGTTGGGTTTGCTTCCCTGTTTATAATGAAAGTTATGATTTCCAGACCTTCTCCCCTTATAACTTACTAGGAATTGAAAAGCATCTTAACACTCAATGGAATTATTCATTTCTGGGATAAAAAGATCTTTCTATGACATTACATGTAATACTGCTAAGATCTGAATTCATAAGAATTCTTAAGTCTTTCATTCTATTCATAGGAGGAAAAGCTGATGCTTGCAGATAATTATTTAAGAATGAATATTTCATCTTGCCATCTGCAACAAAATGGATGAAACTTGAAGTCATTGTACTAACTGAAAAAAAAGTCAGACAGAGAAAGACAAATGCTGTGTGATGTCGCTTGTAGGTAAAATCTAAAAAGCCAAACTCATAGAAACAGAAAGTACAGCAGTGGTTACCAGGGGCTGGTGGGTGGGAGAAATGGGGAGATGTTGGTCAAAGGGTACAAACTTCCTCCAAGTCACAGTGATCAGACAAGAAAAAGAAATAAAAGGCACACAAATTGGAAAGGAGGAAGTAAAACTGTCATTGTTTGCAGATGACATGATGATGTACACAGAAAACCCTATAGACTTCACCCAAAAACTACTTGACCTAATAAGTGAATTTGGCAAAGCAGCAGGATACAAAGTTAATATTCAGAAATCAAAGGCATTTTTGTACACCAACAATGAAATATCAGGAGCAGAAATTAGGGGAAAAAACCCATTTGCTATAGCAACATGAAAAATAAAATAAGATAATATCATAAATACTAAACCATTAACATAGTATCATTATCAAGTATTATGTCCATAACTGTATGTGCTGTACTTTGGTATGACTGGCAGTGCAGTAAGCTTGTGTGTGTACATACACCAGCATCACCACAAACATGTGAGTCATGTGTTGCACTCTGACATTATGACAACTACAGTA
>VMDR010009669.1:0-32818 GCA_007922815.1 Macrotus californicus
TGGGGAGAGAGGGTGAGAAGGTACAGGGAATGAGAAGCATAAATGGTAGATAGAAGATAGACAGGGGGAGGTTAAGAATAGTATAGGAAATGTAGAAGCCAAAGAACTCATATATATGACCCATGGACATGAACTAAAGAGGGGGAGTGTGGGGGGAAGAGGTGTGCAGGGAGGGGGGTGGGGGGAGGAGATGGGACAACTGTAATAGTATAATCAATAAAATATATTAAAAAAAAAATGTCCAGAGGACCTGAATAGACACTTCTCCAAAAAGGACATACAGATAACCAATAGACATATGAAAAGATGAAATAAAGAACAAACTGACAGCAACCAGAGGGGAGGTAGGAGGGGACAATGGGGGAAAAGGGGGAATGGTCATCAAGGAACATGTATAAAGGACACACAGACAAAACCAAGGTGGGGAATCAGGGGAAGGAGGTGGGGATGGCTGGGGTGGGGTGGGAGTAGTAGGGGGAAATGGAGAAAACTGTATTTGAAGAACAATAAAAAATGTGGAAAAAATAAAAATAAAAAATGGCCACAGGATTTGAATAGACACTTCTCCAAAAAGGACATACAGATGACCAATAGACATATGAAAAGATGCTCAACGTCACTAATCATCAGAGAGATGCAAATTAAAACCACAATGAAATATCACCTCACACATGTCAGAATGGCCATCATCAATAAATCAACAAACACGTATTGCCAAGGATGAGGAGAAAAGGGATCCCTTGTGCACTGTTGGTGGGGTTGCATATTGGTGCAGCCACTACAGAAAATAGTATGGGGGTTCCTCAGAAAATTAAAAATAGAATTGCCTTACATCCCAACAATTCCACTTCTGGATATTTATCTGAAAAAATCCAAAACTCTAATTCAAAAAGATACGTGCATTGCTATGTTCACTGCAGCATTATTCACAATAGCCAAGATATGGAAGCAACCCAAGTCCCATCAATAGATGATTGGAAAAAGATGTGGTACACATATAATGGAATATTACTGAGCCATAATAAAGAATAAAATTTGACCATTTGCAACAACATGGACCTAGAGGTTACTATGTTAAATAAGTCAGGCAGAGAAAGACAAATACCAAATAATTTAACTTATATGTGGAATGTAAAGAACAAAATAAATGAACAAACAAAACAGAAACAGACTCATTCACACAGAGAACATACTAGTGGTTGCCAGATGGGAGGTGGGTAAGGAGGTTAAAAGACTGGGTGAAAAAGGTGAAGGGATTAAGAAGTACAAATTAGTAGCTATAAGTGCTGGAAATATAAACTACAGCGTGGGGAACATAGTCACATGGAGCATTATCAGTGGGAAGTGGGTGGGGGAGAAATGGGGGAAAGGTACAAGGAATAAGAAGCATAATAGGTAGGCACAAAATAGACAGGGGGAGGTTAAGAATAGTATAGGAAATGGAGGAGCCAAAGAACATATATGTAAAGCCCATGGACATGTGAGAGGCCACCACACATTGATGTTTCTTTCCTTCTCTGCCTCCCTCCCTTCCCCTTTCTCTAAAAATAAATAAATATTTTTTTTTCATGTCAGACGGGTAATGTGCCGATGTCGTAACAAGGTTTGTGGGTGGCACATGTCACACAAAAGCATGAACATGCAATCATCACACCTATGAACTACAAGAGGATCATAAATAAATAAAATCTTTTTAAAAAAAGATTAGTATAGGAAATGGAGAGGTCAAAGAACTTATATGTACAACCCATGGACATGAACTAAGGTGTGGGTATACTTGTTTGGGGGGGTGCAGGGAGGAGGTGAATGAAGGGGAGAAAATAATGGGACAACTGTAATAGCATAATCAATAAAAAAATAAAACATTAATTAAAAGTTCAAAAAAGAAAAGGAAAAGAGACAGAAGTCACAGGCACCTCTGGACCTGGGCTCCTAATTCCCTATCCCAATCAATACTATCACCATCCTTTCCTTAACTCAAGGAAAAAGATGTCAGCATCAGCTTTGCTTCTTGTTTTTTCTTTATGACGCAAATCTGTTCTGTCAACTCTACCCTAACAGAGGTTCACAGAGCCATCCCTTTGTCTTTATTCCCGCAGTGAGTGCCTTATTTTAGACCATCAACATTTTTTTAACTGGTTCATTTCTTACTTTCCTTACCTCTTTTCTTTCCAAGACAGCATCCTTCTACACTGCTGCCAGTTTGGGGCCTAAAATGGAGATCTGATGTTAGTCTCTTACTCAAAAATCTTCAGTGGTTCTTTTGAATATCCAAAATAAAGCCTATACTTCTCAGCATGGTGTTTAATAACTCTTTGAAGTTGGTATTAACACCATTTTGCAGATAAAAAAACAAGCTCAGAGAGAGGAAACAACTTGCTTAGGATCACACAGGTATGCAATAGTAGAACCAAGATTAGAATCCAGGTGGCCTCATGACAGTGCTCTAGCCATTATGAAAGTACGTTCTAAAGAGGGGAGAAAGGGTAGGTACTATGTGTGTTGTTAAAATGACAGGATGATGGTTACACAATCCTGTCTCCTGGGTGGGCCACCTATTTTGAAGTTCACACAAATGAGCAAGGATCTCTTAATGGCTTTGTAGACTTGAACATTTGACTTAACCTTAGACCTCTGTTTACTCACTTAGAAAAGAGGGACAAATTGTTTCAACCATAAAGGGTTGTTATGAATACTATATAAGATGTAAAGGAGTAGCATAGTTCTAGGTTCACAGGAGCATCTCAGTGAATATCATCACCTACCCTCACCCCCACTCCAGTGGGCTAAAAAATCCATTTAGACAATGAGGAAAATAGAATTTAGACAGTAGGGGTGTAGGATGGACTGTAAGACTCCACGGTCTATTCCTAGTCTGGGGCTACAGAAAACCTTTTTCAGGCTCTTAATCAGGTTCACGCTAGGGTTCCCTTGGGAAAACAGTTAGTCATGTGTATGGTGAGATTCCTGACTAAAAGCATCTTAAGCCCCAGTGCCCATAATATCCAGGATTTGTCACTCCTCATGATTGAAGCACTGTGGATTTTTATTAATGCAAAGGTTTTCTGGGAGAGGCAGTGTATACCGGGTGGGGCAGAAGTAGGTTTAGTTTGTATTGAAAATAACAATAATTAATAATAATGGAAGAATAAACTATGTTTTGCATACTCACAACTGTGAAGTTACTTTTGCCCCACCCTGTATATTAATTTTGGCCTGATTAGCTTTCACTTAACGTCTTACTATGAGTAGAGTCCTTGTATGCCTCTGTGCTTTGTTCTTCTTAGGCAGGGACACTCCACTGCACCCCCAGCCTGTTAAAATCTTTCTCAACCTTTAAGGTCCATCTAAGTCATTACCTCCTCAAGAAGCCTACTGTGATAGGTAAGCCAGGCGCTGCTTTCCCTTCCCTGCCACTGTCTCTCAGAGCACCAAGTCCTAGAGCTCCTGTGGAGCGTACCGAGACCTGCCTTGAATTCCTGCTTGTACTTGACTTGCCCCTTAACATTAGGCTAATAAACGCCTTGACCTCGTTGAACCTCAGGTTTACTGCTTAGAAAAATTTGATGATAATAATACTTACCTCAAGGCAATTAGGGAAGTGCTCTATTCGCTGGAGCAATGCTTGCTCTGCTGACTAGCATAGCCCCTGAAATTTGTGAATTTGGCCGATTCCTGTCGTGAGACCATAAGCCTCCCCTATCCTTCCGCCCAGTTCAGCCCGCCCTCAGGTGCTTAATGACTCCATGTTCTTGGGCAGCTGGCCTAGCCCCGATCTGCAGGCCATGCAGTCTTTTCACCGAGCAAGAAGGTTAATGAGATGCTGGGTAGAAAAGGACGCTCACCCGCCCGCTGGTGAGGAGCGGAGTAGCTTGGTAACCACGCCGCGACCTCATGACTAGTGTATTAGACACGCGGGCCCATCGGGGAGGCAGAACTTCCCGGGATCGCGGGGACGGCCCCAAGGGCTGAGGGTGAGCACAGCTGAGCAGTCCGATTGGGCCGCCCGGAGGGCATATTACCCCTCCCGCCTCTCCCTCGCTCCACCCCCGTCCCCCAGGGCCCCAGCGCTCTCTGAGGGAGCAAACTCTCTCTTACCCTCGCGGGGCTGGGCCCTTAGTCTAGGACATTCAGCGGGACTCACAACTCTTATACCAAAGGTGGGCGGAAGGGGGCTGTGGGTGCTGGGAAGACATCCCTCCGCTAGCAGCTCCGACTCTCGAGCGCCCAAACTGCGACGACCGAGGCCCGAGGGACCAGCCCAGCCGGGATGGCGGGGGCCAGGTGGCTTTTGCCCAACCTGGCGGCTCAACCTCGGGTCGACTCCTAGTTCCCCCAAGCACGACAGACAGCCGGGAGGAGCCAGAGCTAAGTCGGGCTCTTTCCCCGCCCAGGCCCGGCCCCCTCCAGTGCCACTGCACCTCTTTCCCTCCCTAGTCCGGCCCCTGGCCCAGACCCGGCCCTCTAAGGCTTCGTTGGGCTGCAGGTTGGCGCAAACAAAGCCCTGATTGACTGCCGGGAGGGGCGGGCCTCAAAGCCGGGCCGCCTCCTCCCCTTCGCGCCCCGCCAGGGATTTACCGGGAAGGGCGGGGGCAGAGGGGGAGAGGCTAGAGGGGCAGTACTCAGGGTTGTTGGGGTGTACGTAGGGTTGAGGCCCCGGGCTCTAGAAGATTGTTTCCGCACTCTGTTCTAAGCCTAGGTTGTCCCCTCCAGGTCTTCCCCCTCAAGCCCAAGGGGGGTATAGAAACTGCCTAGCAGGGTGGGGTCTCACCGGCCAGCTCTCGTCCTCAGGTCCCCGCGGCCACCCCAGTTCCACGCTCCTTGTTTGAAAGGAGAAAAGTGGGAGCTAAAGACATGCGGGGTCTTCCTTGGGGATGGAGTTTATTGATATCCGTTTGGAGCTTGCGGGGAGAAGAGGACAGGGGAGCAGGATAGTTTGTGCCCTCGTTTTTCCATTTTAACTCTCCTTTTACTGGGCGTCTACACGAGGACGACAGGATTTAAGAGTTTGGAAAGGGAGTTGAGGTACGCAGCGGCGGCTAGAGTATGTACACAAGTAGGAGGAGGAGGAAGGGCTGGGAAGAAGAGAGGCTGTAGCGGCTGCCGGTTGAGGGAGGAAGAAGTGGGGGTGGGGGAGGAGGAGAGGGAGGAGAGAGATGACATGCGAGAGGAGGAGGGGGCTTGGAAGGGGGAGGAGGAGAGGGCTCGAGGGGCCGTCTGTCGCGGGACAGGCTGTCCAGCTGGGGCGAGGAGCCGGGAGGAGGAGGCTGTGGCGGCAGCAGCAGAAACAAGCACCAGCCACACAGCGGCTTCTCCGGCCCGAGCAGCTACAGTCCCCTGGCCGCGATGGCGCTGCAAAGCTTTGCAAGCGAGGAAGCCAAGGGGCCCTGGCGGGAGGCAGACCAGGAACAGCAGGGGCGGGTGGGTAGCCCTGAGCCGGAGCCGGAGCCCTTGCCACTGCCCCCACCGGAGCCCCAGCCGGAGCCCCAGCCAGAGCCCCAGCCCCTACCAGACCCTGCCACCCTGCCGGAGCTGGAGTTTGAGCCTGAGCTGGTGCACGAAGCCGAGCCCACGCCCACCGTGGAGACCCGTGGTACAGCGCGAGGCTTCCAGCCCCCCGAAGGTGGTTTTGGCTGGATGGTGGTCTTCGCTGCCACCTGGTGCAACGGCTCTATCTTTGGCATCCAGAACTCCTTCGGGATCCTCTACTCCATGCTGCTGCAGGAGGAAAGAGAGAAGAATCGCCAAGTGGAGTTCCAAGCAGGTGAGTACCCCCGAGCGCCCCACCTGGCATTCTGAAGGCAAGGGTTTCTGTTCCCACTGCTACCGACCGCATACCTCCTGCTCCGAGGAGCCCTTCCAGCACGCCGCTTCGATTCCTCCCCTTGCCCATTACCTATAGAGCTGCTAAGGCGCGTGTTGGGAGGCTCCGGGCAGCCTTGGCTGTGGAGAGTTAACAGCAAGACATCCTGGGTGGGACCTGGGACTTTTATTGATCACAGGGCAAGGAATGAACTTTATTGCCCTGGGACAAATCCAGGCGCATCTTTTGAGTTTTAGGTATCCTGACCGTGTGTACGGGGGGACATATTTGCAAACTGTTTTTGGGGGTGGGGGCAAAGTCATGGAGAGAGAAGAGAACTGGGAGGCTGGGAGGACTATAAAAGAAACACCGTACTGCGGATCTCTGCAAGCAGCCCCTGTTCTTGTTCGGGGGGCGGACACTTTAGGAATCCTGGTGACTCTGAGCGAACAGTCAAACACAAGGCGGGCGTGTGTGTCTGCAGTACAGAGAGGAAGGGAGGGAGTGCGAGTGGGGTGTGCGCACGTCTCTTTGCCCGCGTTGGTTACGGCCCAGCCGGGCCCGGCTGTCCTCTGCCACTCTGAGGTAGCAAGCGGACCTCTGTGCCTTGTGTGCTGAACCCCAAAGCAGGCAGGAGGCGGTCTCCGAGGTCTCGTGCCCAGAGAGGCGTGAAGCAGCTGGCAGGCTGGGCCCTGTGGCTCACTCCCCGCCGCCTTCAACTTCAGCCATGCCCTCTCTGGTGCCCCGCGCCTCTCCGCTATCCTCGGGGTGCCTCTTTCACCCTTAGTTGTAATGCCCGCCTCCTCCGCTCCCGCTTTCGCGTGAGGCCAACTTGGTCTTTCCTCTAAGACAAGCAGGGCTGGGAGGCATAGTCCTCACTCTCCAGGTGGGCGCCCCAGGACCACAGGCTTGTGCGCACCTCGCATTTAGCCCGTGTGTGAGCCCAGAGAAGTCCAAGGAGCCATCCCGTTTCCTCAGCAAGCCACCAACAAAGCCCCTTAGCAGTTCTGTTGAGGAGTCTCAGAAGGGAGCTGAGAGGCTTGGCATGCCCTCTCCCTCAAGGCTCGCTCCCTCTTGTGGCTCCTCAGGACAGCTGCATTTGTGACCTGCTGCAAGTTTGCAGCTCAGACTATGTGGCTTCTCATAGTATTGCCCTGGGCTGAAGGGTTCCCTCACACCCCCAACACATCCACTGCTCTCTGAGGGGGCCTGAGGGTTATATTTCATGAAAATAGAAACCCTGAATTATGGGGCGTGCACCTGTGGGTCCCCTGGGCCCTTGGAGAGCTTCTACTGCTCTCAAGCAAGGACTCATTATTTTAGTTTCTAGCTTCGCTGAGCTGCTCTTGAAGAAGCGGTTTGGGGTCTTTTGGTGCCTCTGATATTGAGAGCTATTGGTGCCAGTATGGGAGCCCCACTTGAAAGTTTGAGTGTGTGTTGGTGGCTGTCCAGAGCAGTCTCAGGGTTGCCCAGGATGCATTGATGCTTGAATGGAGTGGGTTGCTGGACTGTGTAAAACAACTTCTGCCGGGAGGTTACTGCCATACTCAATCCTGGGATTACCTTTTCCTGCTTTGATGCCCTTCAGGGGCTCTTGGGGAGGCAGCTAGGGTAGGGCCTCTGGGTGTTGCCTAGGTTACCTGGGAGGGCACCTGCTGAGCATTGCTCTATGGTTAAAGGCAGGCTGTCGGCTTTTGGGGTCAGTGGAAAATTCTGGGTGAAACTACTCTGGGAGGTAGTGGGGGATGGGTTGAAGCTAGGCCCTGCATTCATGTGGTGTGAGCAGGCCTAGAGCTGAGGCCTTAGGAGTGTGTAATAAAACTTGGAATAACCACTATTTTACCAGGAAGAGGTTTACTGCTAGGGAACAAACATCAAAGTAGGTGATCATAGGGTACTCACAGGGAGGGCTGGTTGGGACTTTCCTGTCAAGACCTAACAGTGCAGCTGGGAAGGGGGGTGTGGTGGGCTGTACAGAAGTGTGGCTGATGTGTACTCTGACACAGACTAGGTGCACTGAGGAGCTGGAGTTACTGGTTTAAATTCTGGTTAGTATAGGTCAGGAAGGGTCAGGAAGGAATTTGGTATGTCCCAAGGGTCTCAGAATACTTTGGCTTGGGTCCTTGCTGGAGTTCGTCTTGAATTCATGACAGTTGTTTTTTGGATACTGAAGGCTTTAGGGAACACCTCAGTTTTTAATTTGAAAAAGTCAGAAACATTCCCACCACATTCCCAAGCTCCTAGAAAATCTCATCCTCAGTACTACCTTTCTTGAGCCCCTCAGCCTTTTCAAGCAACCATTTAGGTCCTAAGATTCCAAATGTCTCTGCTTCCAAATACTTCCTGCAGTTTACCCAAAATTTCCCAGCCACCTGTGCCACAGGACTGTTTTCTCAAAGGGATAGAAGAAGCCAGCAGAAGCTTGCCAAAATCTTTATCAGCCTGTATTTTCCCCATAGCCATTCTGGGGAACACAGAACATCCACCCTCACAGTCAAGGAGGTTGGAGCATTGTCTATTTGTATTAATATGTGACATGCCTTCCATCTACAAAAATTTATGAATGTAATGTTGGAAGCACCCCACAACCAAAATTCTCTTTGGCTAGGCCTAATATCTTCACAGCCTTAAACCTGCACTGATTGGCTTAATGGGTGTAAGTTTCTGCAAGTGATTTGGACTGTTGTGAGGGAGCCCTAGAGAAAGGTAGTTTTGATGTTTGGGTGCTAAATTATATCATAGAGGTCTCTGGACATGGGGAAAAGTCACAAAGAGTAAAAAGCAAGTGAAACTCAAGCCATTCTGGAGCATGCAATGTATAGTTTCTGTGTACTCTAAGATGTGTAGTTGTTGGTGACACTAGCAATGTATCTTGTCCCCTTTCTTCACCTGTTTTGAAAAGAAAGCCAACTTTCCTTGTGTCTTAGTCCTGGGAGGACTGCCAGGCAAAAGTTTCCTGAGATGGAGGCAAGTGACCAAGGTCTGATTTAGGGGAAAAAAAGAAAAGATCAGGAAAAAAATGAGCTTATACTCTTTGTAGAGCTTGTGGGAAATTTGGGAGTCCCTCAACCCAGACTGAGCAGCAGACAGGACAGGGGCAACCAGGCAATTTGGTGGCAAGTATAACATGCCTTCCTGGGATGAGAGGGAAAGAGAAGCAAGGTAGCATTGGTTGCAGGTCCCAGCTCATTATTGGAACTCTGAGTCAGAACTAGGGCAGGGTTAGAGTTGGGGGTCTAGGGCACAAGGCAGAACAAGCCAGAGTTGTTAACATTAAGTCCAAGCTTAGGTCTTTTTAAACGTGCTCCAGAGTAAACCTATTACCCTGCATTTCCCACCTGGACTGCCAGTCTAGCACTGAGACATAAAATATAATGGGAGGCGTCATTTATTGGGTAGTTTATAAGCATGGCCCTTGCAGACTCCGAGGTGGGGAGAGTATGGCTAGGGCTTTCATCACCCAGGAACAAGGACAATGGTCAAGAAGGTTGGTCACAAAATAATTCAGGCTCATGGATTACTCTGATGAACATAAATTTTCTAAGCATGGGAAAATGGTACACATTGCCTTTTGGGCAAACAGAGTCCCAAGAATAGGTGAGGCCAGTGGCAAATTAGGCTGTCTTTCTCTTCCTCATCTTAGGGGCTTTTATTGCTTGGTGCAGTGTCTCACTGGGCTGACCGTTAAATCACTGATTCTGGGAGCTAGGTATCTTTTGAGCAAACCCACCAATATTTTGCCTTTGGCTGAAGGCTTTTGCCTACTGTTCAGAGAAGCTAGATCGGGACAGCTCAGAGTCTGCTGTGGAGCTTCAGGTCGCAGGGCCTGGCATATTTCAAATCATTCCTCTCTGCCTCCTCTCCAACCAAACTGGGTCCCAAACTGAGGCCTTGAGTCATACTGGAAGGCATGAGGAAGAGAGGTTGGGCTATTTGGAACTCAACCAGGGACTCAACCTTGTTTGAGTTGGAGTAGCTGGTTGAGGCCAGATTCTTGGCTTACTGTCTAGTAGCCTCAAATGCTCATTCTAAGTCTAAATCTGGATCCCAAAGGGCTGATGATCTCAGTAATACTAGCTAGACAATGACAATGAGTTAGATGACTTGTATTCTGGACTTGCCATGTGGCTTTGAGTAGGCACTTTACTTCTCTGTACCTCAGTTTATCTATCTGTGAAATGAGAGGGTTAGACAAGATGAACTTTCTAGCTCTGCCATTTTATCTTTCTAGAATTCTGTGATATTTTATTCTTTACATTCACCTGGCATAATTTTTAACTCATTCAGACAAATGGAATTTGTTAATCTGCCTGGATGAGGGTACAGATAGGTTGGGAGGAGACTGGGAAAGAAATGAAAAGCCATGTAGATATCATTTTCCCACATTGTGTGTAAAGACTATGATGCTGTTCGTATGTACTGATGTAGTTGGAAAAAACCCACTCCTATTTTACCCAGTATCCAAAAACAGCTCTAGATGTACAACTGCTTCTCCCAGAATGTCCTGCTCAGCTTAGAAATGGGCCTCCAAGAGGATTTTCTCAACGTGGCGTGCTGCAGATGAGCAAAGTGGGTCTGTCTGCTGCTGTTTCCTAGCATTTGAACTGGTTCTAAAAAGCTTTAAATTGTAAACATTCCCTTAAGCCTTAATTTGGACCCTTCTCCTGAAGCTGAATTTCCCACATCTCATTCTCATTTCTCAGAAATTCATGGTTACTATGATCTCGATTTGCTGTTACTTCAAGATAGAAGAGTAAACCAAGATTCCTAAGTGGTGAGTGTGGGAAGGCTGCCTCTTGTGATCCTAGAGAAGTCCCTCTTGGGTAGCCGCAATTGCTGCTCAACTTCAGCTTCACTGAAGGCTTAGCTGAGAGTATGGCTACTGAAACAGCAGGCACAGAGCTCTCTCTCCTTTTCCCTGAATTTATACTTGCTTGTCATTGGAAATATTTCCTCCAGTGTCACGAAGAGTAAACAAGCAGGTGGATTGTCAACATTTGCAGAAATATGAAAAGGATACCATCTCAACGTTTTGAACAGACCAGTTTCCCAGAAGGGTGTGCTGCTTTTTCCACGGGCATCTTTTTGTTCTGTTGCATATTGAAAAGGAAGATTCATTTGCTCTTTTCAGATTGTGTGAAAAATGGAGTGGGATTTCCTGTCTTGAAAAGATCTGTTTCACCTAGGATTGAATGAGTAAACCTTAGAGAAAAAGCCTTTATTCGTAAAACCTTAGAGAAAATGTTTTATTAATCACACACACACACACACACACACACACACACACACTGTACACCTCAAGCCATAGATTATGAATATTTTATCTGAAAAAAATCTTTTGCCACCTGTTTATGGGATCAGGTTTAATGTAATAGAGGCTTCTGTACTGGTAATGGGGGACCAGTGCAAAGGACTCAGACTGGAAAACTCGTTAGGTGAGAGTGATGAAGAGAATATGGCCATCCTTGGTTATATCTTGGCCTGTACCCCTTTGCAACGTCCCAGCAGTGGGGCTTGGAAATATTTCTTGAAAGTTACTTTCTGCTTCCATCCTCTCCTTATCCTGCATCTTTCCCAGGACTCAAAGAAAAGAAAATTTAGGACACTCCAGCCTTCTCCTATTTTAAGGATAAAAGAGGACTAAGCCTAGGGACATATAATCATCTGCCTTGAAGACAGGTGCTGTGGTAACTAATGTGAAATCACCAGCCACTTATTTGTGGGTGGCTAATGTAGCTTGTTTGGGTGACTTGAGGAAGTACATGCCTCTTTATCGTCATAGTCTTCCCCTCCTCTGTGCTATACTTTGCTCCACTTTCTGAGGTTGGTAGGTGAAGAAGGAATGAAATTGGCTGTCCTGACCACATATTTTCTTGGCCCCTCCATCTACCATGGTGCATTTGTACTACCTTTGCTAGACATGGCCCCTTTCTTCTTCAGTATTGTTCTCTCTCTTCTCTTTCTTTCCCTTGCTCAATTAGAGGAACAACTGGGCTCTTGGATGTTGTACAGGCCCAACTCCAGCCTGGATCTCAGGCCCAATTCTACGTATCTCACAGAGACATCTCTTCCATTTTCCCCTTTCTCCCTTATCTTGTTCTCCACTTTCTGGGGGAAGGGTGACTTTCTATGATGTACTCAAGAGCATGGAAGCCATCACCTCTGGATTTTTGCAGTAAGATAGCTGCTATGAAACCCATTTTGTCATTTCCACACCTCTTCTTTTCAAAGCCCCAGGACCCCAGCCAAAGAGATAGTATTGTAGCAGGTCTTATCTAATAGTATCCAAAAATGTCCTGGTCAGTTGCACCACTTTCTCTTTAAATCCTCACTATTATTGTCCCCTATCTCTGGGGCCAACTGACCTTCCAGAGAGTTCAGATTGGTCTTCACTATCTTCAGGAGTTCTGGATAGAACAGAAGTCTTCATTCTATTTTGTTCCACTATCATTTCTCATCTTGCCAAAACATATTACAGAATTGATTGTAAAGGATTGAAGAAGGGAGGAGACAGATACACAAGTTCTAATTAGAGTCAGAAGTGCCTTCAGTGGGAGTGGACAGAGGGAAGTGAGTCTCCTCCTACCCAGGTTAGTTGCTTCTCTGCTTCTATGCAGCTGATGGGAAAAGGGAAAGGGAACTGTCGCTAAATAAGCAGTGTCCACACAGTCTCTTTGCCCAGGCTGAAAGGGTATGTGCATGCACCCATGTGCCCTGACCTGTGTGTACGTGTGTGTAGCTGAGTGTGTGATGTCTGTCTGGGCTAGTTAGCACAGTTGCTTAGAACACGGTATCTATGAGACTGAGTTCACAGGTTTAGTCACTTGTTCAGGTCACTGAGCTTCTCACAAAGAAAAATCTCTTCTCTTCAAAATCTCTTCTATTTTCCATGCATGCCCCTCATGTAGGGTTGCCACTAATCATAAGTAGACTGAGTAGAAGTATGGAGATGACTTCCTATAAACTCTCCTTGCTACTGGGGAAAAAAACACAAAGCACATAGCTTAGTAATAACTGCTCTGCTGCATTCCACAGTATGACTTTTGACATTTACTCTTGTTAAATATAATAATAATAATAATAATAACAACTAACATTTATTTAACATTTAGCAAATAACTCTGTGCCAGGCATTATATTAAGCACTATACATGTACCTCATTTTAATGCTGAACAGCCCTAAGAGGTAGATGACATTATTTTCTCTATTTCTCAGATAAAGAGATAGAGACACAGAAGTTAATTAACTTGCTTAAGCTCCTATAGCAAATAATGGCTGAGCCAGGATTTGAACCCAGAAAATGAGTCCAGAACTCCTGCTTTTGGATATTACTTATTACATAGTAAAGATGTGTGGAGGAGGCAGCTACCAAGGCAGACTGCTGCAGAGTTTTTCATTCTTGTAGCCTCACAGCATCCTTATGACAAAGGGGTGAAAAGAGATGACCAAAAAATGTTTGGTAAACAAAAGTCTAATAGTCTTGTGATACATGACAACCTGCTGTAATCATCCATCTTACTCTACCCAGGGTCATGATCCTTGGGTCCAAAAATGGCCAGAGAAACTGTCTCTTAGTTGTTTGTTTAGCTCTGAACAAGTCACATCTGTTTCCAAGGCTTCAGTGTGCTCATCTGTACAATGAGATTAATAGTATTTACTTTTATAAGACTATGAAGGTCAAATGAGATTGTGTAGGTGAAAGACCTTTGTAAATTATAAAGGAGGTAGATGTTGTTGTTATTATTATTATCCAGTAACCTTATCCAGCCCTTAGAAATTGAGCAGCTGTACCTTTCTCTAAAGATTTCTGGAAGATGAATTAACCCTTCTCTCTACCTTCTACCTCCCCGCTCCATTTTTTTCCTATCTCCCCTTTGTATTCTTCTACAATTTGACCCCGGTGTCCTGTAGCTAAGGACTGGCTGTGTTCTTTTTTGTTGCTTTTCCTCAGTTTTGTAAGAGCCTAGGGAGAGGAGGGGCAAATCCCAGTTCATATACATTCAAGGAAATAAGACATGTTGAAATATTTATAGCTCTTGGCAGGAGCTCACAAACCTCCCTGAGAGTCAAGGCCTGAGTTTTTTAGTAAGAATTGCTAGGAATTGGAGGGGGCTGCTGGGTGGGGTTAGGGTGTCACTTCCTCCTGAGGGTCTCTCACAGAGCCTCTGTTATTCTGCAGGTAGTAAGGAAGAAGAAAAGGGATATTTAGGGTCAGAAGGTCTGGACCAGGGGACTTTAAACACAGAAGGGCCCTTGCTTGTCTGTATTCAGTTTTAGAGCGGACCAATTTCCTTGTGTTTTAAACAGGATAGCCCTGAAGAACATAGACCACAGAGAAAGCAATAGGAGTTTTGAGCGAACATTTTAGTGACCACTTAGGGAGCCTTCATTAAGAGCATCTAATAGGCAAATCAGAATGGAAGTCTTTCTATTCTTTGTTACAAACAACAAAACAAAATCCCCAAGACCCTCTTTGAGACTAAGATTTCAAATATACTAGGACTTACTATTTTGATTTTCAGTTTTTTAAGCGCCTGAGCTAGAAGGTATTTTAGAGACTACCTGATCCTATCCCTTCTGGTTCCCATTTCATAGGTAAGACGTGAGATCATCACTATGGGAAGATGATTGTAGTGGAGCTTGGTTTGTAAGAGGGGTTGGGAAATGGGTGCAAGGGTTGGGACTTCTGGTACCCTGGGAGTTCTCCAATTCAATCACTGGCATATTGACCATTTTAACTCTCCCAGAACTTTCCCAAAGTCAATCCCCAGCCACCACTTTGTGAAAAGAGATTGTATTATATTTTAATAAATATAATTTTATTTATTTAATATTAGTCAAAATTTAAGAGGTACAATGGTGAAGTCTCTGTCCCACCTCTGTCTCCCAGCTACCTTGTTCCCCTTGAGAGAGACCACCAGTGTTACCTGGTGTGTCCTTTTAGAAATATTCTGTATATGTACAAACAATTGTGTGTGTGTGTGTGTGTGTGTTTATACACCCTATTTTTAAAACACAAATGGTAACCTATAATTTACATTATCTTCCATTTCGCCTTTTATACTTCAAAACACATTAAGTTCATAAGGTTCTCACTCTGTTTTAATAACTGCACAGTATTTCATAATATGGGTATATCATAATTTATTTAATCAACACTTTGCTAATAAGAATTCAAGCTGTTACCAATCTTTGAATATATGCTTTGGAATCAAACAGCACTAGATTTAGTTTGCCGTATGGCTGGCCAAAGGTTTTAGCTTTTTGAAGTCTGAGTTTTCTCATGTATAAAATAAAGATAATAATATTGTCATTATTGGTGTGGATGAGGCATATAAAAAATTATGTGCTAGGCTGGACTTTAGGTGAGCCAGAGAAGTAAAAGTGTCCCTCAAGAAGTTTATAATTACTTTGAGAAGATTTACTATTCCAAACAACCATAGATCACTGCTAAGTAGTAAAAATATGTGTATATAGAAAATTGAATGCAATTTTTGTGTGATGATGTGAAAAAAGAGAGACGAGTATGAGGGCCAGGGGAATTAAGAAAAGTTTGCTGGTAGAATTATAACTTGAAATGGAATTTAGCTAAAGTAGAAAGGGAGCCTATGAATCAGGCAGTGGCTGGTTGAGGGTTGAGAACTAGACAGTTTGGTTGTTGTTCAGAGTCTGGGTCTTTGCCCTCTCTGGGAGTCCAGTGAGTCACTGTTCCCATTAGGCTCTGAGCCAGCAGGTGGGATGGAGTGAGGGGCAGGAGGAGAGGAAAATACTTAGGATATTTGAGAGAAGGTCATGGGGTAGGGGGGATGTTTTGGGGGCATTGGGCCACAGAATGAGGTGCCTGCAAATGGCTTGTGGCATAGCCTGCCCAGCCCACATCACCTTCTCTTCTATGTCAGCAGCCCAGGCACTTTTTCTAAGAGATTTGAGAGGAGGAATAAAGGTGCTGAGAACAGAAGTGGCAACAGCTCTTAGCCTGTCACACTGAGTCCTGAACTAGCCTCCAGATGCTGTGAGCCCCAGGAAAGGAATAGACTATGAGTGATAATGATCTCTTCTGCATGTGGCACATTGTAGTTTACATCGTAGTTGATGTTTAGCCTTGCAACAGAGACAGTTACAAAATAAAATACTCAATTGAATTTCATCATGTGCCAACATATTTGATCACAACGAGTGCTATGTTGAAGGGTTCTAAAAAATGAGCAGGTGGTTTGTATTACTTAGGGAAAAAGTTCATGGCAGGTAAGTGCTGTGTAAAGATTCATATTCCCATTTTATAGTTGTAGAAAATGGAGAGAAGATTGAGGGCAAGTGAGTGGCCTAAAGTCATACACTCAATATTTAGCAAAGCTGAGACTAGAGTCCAGGTCTCCTAATTCCATGTAGTTGCTCCCTGAAAGCTGGAATAGAGTTTTCTCTAAACTGGATAGCAACCTGGAGTTTCAGGGTATGGATGAGAAATGCTATGGTATGATGAAAAACAAATTAATAGGAAATCGGGAGTCAAAAAGTTAAGAGGGACAGAAATGAGGGTCATAGAAGAAAGGATCTAGGCAAGCTAAGGCCTGTTAGCACTGGATCAAGAAAGTACTGGACTGGGAGTCAGGAGACCTGCGTTCTGCTGCTGGCTCTGCTAATGTCCTTATAAGTCCCTTCCCCTTTCTGGGCTTCAGTTTCTCCACTTATACAATGAGAAAACTGGACCTCCCAGAGGCTTAGTGATGCTTCAAGCTAGTGATTTCTATGAACCAAAGAGGCTTCCTTCAGAGGAGGTGAACCCAGCATTTACCTACTCTGCCATCTTGACCAGAAGTCAGGAGAGTATCTGTTTTTCATTGTCATCAGAGAAGTTGTTCTCTTACACTCACTAACTTACCATTTCCCATCACTGCCAACCCCTTGCCAAGAGGTACCCATGACCACATAAAAATTATAACTAATTGTAGAACAACAACCTTTCAGAGCTCCCTGAAGACTAGCTGAACAGAAGTCCTATAACTAAGCATATAAAGTAGAAGCCATGTTGAGACTGGTAGGAGGGACAGGATGGGAAATGAACTGATTCCACACCTATATGTGGTGGTGAAGAATTGGGAGGGATATCTCAGCTGTGGAGACACCCTTAGGAATAAGAGGTCCCAGCCACATACCAGGCTTCTAAGCCCAGAGCACAAATGCCAGGAAGAGGAGTTTCCAGAACATCAGGCTATGAAAGTCAGTGTGGATTGGATCCGGATGAGAAGGAGGGCTGCTGTAGACCCATTTGTGCTCTTAAAGAGCGCAAGCAGAGACTTTCACCCACAAACACTCACCCTAGGCTCCAGTGAAGGGAAAACAGCTCAGAAAGCTCCAAGGACATTCAGGGAAGAACTGAATTGTCAGGGTGATGGCTGCAGGGGCACCTCTCTCTGGACAGGAGTGCTAGCAAGTTCCATTGTTTCTTTGTTACTCAACCCCCCACCAAGCCTGCAGCTGCAGGTGGGTACCACATATGACTCTGTATCAACCTGGCTAACACCTCTCACTCCACCCTAGTGATTCCCTGAGACCCTGCCCCACCCAACTCATGCACCAACCTGAACCTCTTTCAGCAGCAACAGTTCCTTACAAGTCACTGGCCTGCCTTAGCCTGCACTGCAGACTTTCTTAAAATCTCTCAAAGGTCCACAAACCCCAAACAAGTAGTAGCTGGCCTCAGCATACCCTGTACCTCTTGCTAAATGACCCCAAGCCCTGCTCTATTGATAGCTGACCTCAGTGTGCAGCATAGTCTTTCCTAAGTGCCTCCAAGCCCAACAGAGGTAACTACAAACCACATATCACTTTGTAGTTCCTAGCAGTAGGCCCCAGGTCAGGCACAGGCAGTGGCTAAACTTGGGCAACACCAAAGTCCCTCTAACAAATCCCTAGAACCAATATATAGTGGCTGGCTTCAGATCATACTAGACCACCACACAGTTACCTCCACAAGTGACACACCCAAAGGAAGGACTCAGGAGGCATCAAAGAACCACTAAAGAAAATCCTACTCTGTGAGGTCAACCTCCACACAGCTGCTCATCTGCTTTAGTCATGGCTGGTCCTCACAGCCAGTCTGCCTGAGGGTCAACCCCACCCACTGATGTGTCAACAGCAATCAAGACTCAAATACTACAGGAGGACAAACATAAGGCACACAAGGGACATACCTGGAGCATCTGGTGCAGGTGACCAGGGAGACTGCCACTGGGCCCCATAGGATACCTAGTACATAAGGCAAACCTGTCAAGACTGCAAAACATAGCAGGTCTACCTTATACATAGAAATAAAACAGGGAAGCAGCCAAAATGAGGAGACAAAGAAACATGTCCCAAGTAAAATAATAGGACAAAACTCTGGAAAAATAACTAAATGAAATGAAGACAAGTAACCTATCACATACAAAGTTCAAAACACTGGTTATAACAATGCTTAAAAAACTTACGGGAAGAATGGAGAGACTCAGTGAGAACTTAAACAAAGATAGAAACAGAAATGAAGAATACAATAACTGAAATGACCAATACATTAGAGGAAATCAACAGTAGATTAAATGAAGCAGAGGATCAAATCAGTGACTTGAAAGACAAGGTAGCATAAAACACCCAATTGGAACAGCAAAAAGAAAAAAAAATTAAATGAAGATAGTTTAAGGGACTTCTAGGACAACATTAAGTGTACAAACATTTGCATCACGAGGTAACAGTAGAAGAAGAGAGAAAGCAAGGGATGGAAAGCCTATTTGAAAAAATAATAATGGAAAACTTCTCTAACATGGTGAAGGAAATGGACATACAATGAAGGAAGCACAGAAAGTCCCAAACAAGATGAACTCATAGAAGCCCACACCAAGACACATCACAATCAAAATGCCAAAGATTAAAGACAAAGAGAGAATCTAAACAGCAGGAAGAGAAATACAGTTAGTTACCTACAAGGGAGCTCCCATAAGCTTGTCAGCTGATTACTCAAAAGAAGCTTTGCAGTCCAGAAGGGATTCACAAGAATTATTAAAAGTGAAAAGCAAGGGCCTAAAACCAAGATTTACCCAGAAAAGCTATCATTTAGAATTGAAGGACAGATAAAGAGCTTCCTAAACAGGACAAACTGAAAGGAGTTCATCACCATCAGATGCATACTACAAGAAATGTTAAAGGGTCTTCTTTAAGAAGATAAAAAATATGGACACTAAAATGGTAATGAATACATATCTATCAACAGTTGAATCTAAAAATCAAGATGAACAAACAAACAGAACAGAAACACAATCATAGATACAGAAAACATTTTGATGGCTGCCAGTTGGGAGGGTGGTTAGGGGAATGGGCAAAAAAGGTGAAGGGATTAAGAAGCACAAATTGATGGTTACAGAATAGTCATGGGAATGTAAGGTACAGCATAAGAAATAGAGTAGCCAAAGAACACATATGCATGACCCATGGATATGGACAATGGTGTGGGGATTGCTGGAGGGAGTGGGGTGGGCCTGGGTGGAGAGAGGCAAAAAGGGAAATATTGGGACAATTGTAATAGCATAATCAATAAAATATAGTTTAAATAAAGAAAACAAGACCCATACATATGTTACCTCCAAGAGACCCACCTCAGATCTAAAGACATATACAGACTGAAAGTAAAGGGCTGGAGAAAATATTTTATGCAAATGGTAATGAAAAAAAGCAGGGGTAACAATACTTACATTGGACAAAATATAGACTTTAAAACAAGAGCAATAGCCCTGGCCAGGTAGCTCAGTTGGTTAGAGTGTCATCATGATACGCCAAGGTTGTGGGTTCAATACCTGGTCAGAGCACATACAAGAATCAGCCAATGAATGCATAAATATGTAGAACAATAAATTGATTTCTCTCTCTCTCTCTGCTAAATGGAAGTTTTCCTTAAATCTGCTGGCCAACCAGCTGGAGGAACCTGGTGGCCAGGGTAAGGGAAGTTAGCAGGATGCCAGACAGGTTTATTTGCTGCCTTGCTCTGAGATGGCACTACCCACATTCAGGCCTAGCTAGGCCAGTACTACCTGTCCTCCTCCCAAACCATCTCAAACATGGCAGGCTCAGGTAGAACTGGTCAGATAAGATGTTGGGAGCCTGTGGCTTTTAGGAAGAAAAAGACAGACAGCAAGAGGAGAGAATAGGAAGGGACCAAACCTACTGTCTTAGCTTCTAACCCCAAGGAGTCCCCCACATAGGCTCCATGGTATCACCAGTGAACACTTGCTCAAGTAGGCCATGGCTCATCTGTGTCTCATGAGTAGACTTGGCTAGTGTCTCCAGGCAGGACCAGCAACTTTCAGGCCACTCTCTCTATACCATGGAGAACAGCACTGCCCCTGGGGCCCTCTTCCTTTTCATGGAATTTGTTTCAACACTAACAGAAATGATGACCTTGGAATGGTAGATCGTAGAGAAGACTCCAAAGTTCAAATCCCCTTTGTTTAATTTCTCCCTGTGCTCTGTGGTATCAGGTAAGGCATGGGACCTGATATCACATACACCAGTGTTAGGGTCCTGGCTTTGCTATTTACCTAATCTGCAACCTTGGCCAAATCACTTGGCCTCTCTGAGCCTCACTTTCCCTATCTGTAAAATGGTGGAAGGGAGTAATCTCTATCTCAATCTTGTGATGAGGTTCAAATGGGAAGATGGATGTGACAATCCTTTGAAAACTGCTTTGAGCCTGACATATGAATTATTATCATGGCTGTGAGGTATGTACATAAGTTTATCTATACATTTGCACATGAGCTCATGCATTATAGCTACATTGAGGTATCAACAGTGATGCATATAGGTATGAGTGATCACTTGTATGTATAAAACTATACGCATAATCTAATCTTAACCCTGAACTCATGACATAGACAACTAAAAGCACACACTCAAATGCATACACATACACATTCATCTGCATGGATAGCCACTTTTTCTCACATGTGAACCCACATAGAGGCAAGTATATGTATATGTATGTGTGTGCATATGTACATAGCTGTACAGGTAAGCATACTATACCATCCAGCTTCTTCCTAGACTGTTCAGTTTTCTAAGGATCTGAGAAAGGCCCTGTTTGTAAATTTCCCTACTTCATACTGACGGTGTCCCTTTTACCCTTGCTAGAGCCTCTTCTCTGCTTCCATCTTATTTGCAGATTAGCACATCTGCTGACAAAATTCAAGCTGCAGTATGTGCTATCCACATGTCTGGAGAACATGGATCTTTGTAGTTGCTTTCTTTGAGTAGCACTACAACTCTATTCTGCATAAGATATTTATAGACATGTTTTAAAAGAGCTGACAACCTTTTTCAGTAAAAAAAACAAAAACAAAAACAGTTGCCCTGGCCAGTGTGGCTCAGTTGGTTGGAGCATCGTCCCGCAAACTAAAAAGGTCATGGGTTCGATTCCTGGTCAGGGCACATGCCTAGGTTGCAAGTTCAGTCCCCAGTTGGGGTGCATATGGGAGGCAACCAATCGCTGTTTCTCTCTCACATCAATGATTCTCTTTCCTTTCCTCCCTCCCCCTCTCTTTAAAATCAATAAGCATGTCCTTGGGTGAGGATGAAAAAATAAAAATAAAAAATAAAGTATGCTCCACCTGTTAAAATAGTACTACTTTCAGAAAATTACAAAAAAAACAACAAAAAAACCCCAGTTAATCCAGCCATGAAAATAGTTACTGGCTCACATTCCCTGAAACTAAAAGAAATTAGGCAGTAAGAATAATAAAAATTAGCCACAGAGCCTAAATGAGGTTGAATCAATCTCTCTCTCTCTCCTTTTGGAACTCCTTTTTATTCTAAGGATCTCTGAGCCTTAGAGGGAGGCATAGAATGCATTTGCTTTAGAGAGAGCCTGAAGTCATCAGAACCTAATGGTTTTGGAGGGAGGAAGAGGGAGAAAAAAAGCTAAGGTGTCCATGATTATAAATAGGAAGAACATAGCTGGGGAGTTAAACTGGGTGAGACCAAAGGAGGAGGGTTAAAACCCATTTTGAGGCCAACTAGAATGGCAAAGTATCCCAGCCTCCCCTTAATCTCTGGGATATGGGCCAGTAAACTGTTTTGCTTATATGCAAGGTTGGAACACTAAAAAGAATCCTTAGTGGTAGAGTTGAAGAGTTAAGCATGGTTAAAGAGCAAGATAGTTTTCCAGGAAGAGAACAGGCCCAGGCCTGATGAGACAGGTCCCATCCCAGGGTGAGGAGAGGTTTAGGTAGGGCTATCAGATAACTTATTATCCAAACTGGAATAATTTGAGAGTGAACAGGGACACTACTAATATCATGATTATCCCAGGCAAACAAAATGTATTTTCATTTTAGGTTTAGGCTATATTGCTCCATCTTACTAAGAAAAGGCAAACTGTAAGGGCTCTACACAAGATGACTTGAAAAGTGTGTTGTGTGTGTTTGTGGTTTTGTGCATTGTATGTGTCAAAATTTTGAAAGAATATATGAATGTGAGTGAGAATATGAGTATATGTAACTATGTAAGTATGGGCATATATGTATATATGGATATGTTAGTGTAGCAATGTGGATGTGGTAAGGATAAATGAGGGTTTGTGTATGTGTGTGCACATGAGCATGTATAGAGCAGAGCCAGGCCTGATTCCCCAGTTCATTGAATTGCAGAATCCTTACTTTCTAGAGAATAATCACATAGACTACCACCTCATTTTACATGTAAGGAAGCTGAGGCATGTGTATTGAGACCTACTTTTTACTCTTTGCTTGGTGGTTTGAGGGAAGACTAGCAATAGTCACAATAATCTGGATTGGGAGCCTATTGCCAGTAAAGTGGTTTGCTCAAAATAAAGCAGCTAGTAATGAGGTAATTAGGTAATTAGAATTCAGCCACAACTCCACTTGATTAATGGTACTAAATCCATTTACATGAAAAAAAATTGAGAGCCCACTGCATGTCAGGCACTATGCTAAGATTTTTTCCATGAATTGTCTTACTTAATCTTCAAAATAGCCTTATGTGGGGGTGGATACTCACTTCTTTTTCTACAGATAAAGGTGTTGAGGAACAGAAATGTTAGGTGACTTATACAAGGTCAAGTGTTAGTATAGCATTGATAGAACCTGTTGATTTCTGAACCCAGGGTAGTTCCTCCATGGATATCAGATTTTCCATCTAGATGAGTCCTAAAGCCCCTTCTAGCTTTGACATTCTAGAGGTCAGCAACTCTACAGTAACCCTTCCCCATGAGCTCAAGCAGCCTTGAGTTACTTGGCTATAGTCCCCTGTCATGCTCCCCTTCTCACTAGGGTCTCTCCATGTGTGATACAGAGGAAGAGTGGGCAAGTGGCCCCCAATCAGCTCAGGTTGAGGTGGCCTGGGGCTTTGACTTAGCTCTCCCATTCCTGGCCCCAAGTTCTAGGTGAGGTGATTTCTATAACAGCCTCCAGAAACTGCTGCTCTTTGGCTCTAGGTCTGGTCACTGTAACTCCTTTCCTCTGTGAAAAACAGGAAATAGCTTCTTAAATTGGCAAATAAGAAAATCCTGCAAAAGGGGCCCGGGGAAGCTGCCTCCATGCCATATGTGATTGTACCTGTGTCTGTGTATGTGCTTTTCTGGGTGCATGGTACACCCAGGAGTTGCAGAGGCCAACCTTGATTCTGCATTGTCTATAGCCCTCCTTGGTGGGCTGAGATATTTCCTTTTCTGACTGTTCCATTAGACCTTTTCCTCCTGAAATCTCCTGATGACTTTTTCATCCCTTTCTGAACCATGAGCAGCAGAAGAAGGCAGTGTGGCTCATAGAGTGATATTAGTCAAGGTCTGGTACCTGGTGGGGGTGGGTACTGATCTACTCCTTCAGAGGAATACCAGATGTGCCTAGTAGCCAGGGTCTGGGATGAGCCAAGTTGTTTGTGGAGGCAACATCTGGGGAAGGGAGTTTCTCTAGGTGGGTCCTGAGCAGCCCTTGGGAAATTACTATGGGGAAGGGGCTAGGTTCAGATATCTTCCCATTCCCCTTCACCTTCCATCATTTTGATGCTCTCTGTTTTCCTTTTCTATACTGCCTCCATCTTCATACTTTGTTATTTAGTACAGGGGAGGGAGCACTCTATAAAGAATCAGAAAACATGGATTCTACCATTATCAACAAATTTCATCACAATCTCCCTGTGTGACTTTGGGCTAGGTACTTCACTGCCCAGAACCTCCCTCAGTTCCCTCATTTGTAAAACAGGTTAAAAGAAAACTAGACTGTATTTTAAGGTTTGACTCGAAATAACATGAAAAAAATGCATGCAAAACCATCTAGGACATTCTTGTTGCTTGTTTCAGGATCAAATGAGAGAATAAACTGGAAATGCAGAATAAACTGGGAAAAGTGCTGTTTATGCGGTAGGAGTTGCTATTGTTAATACTCCCTGTCCCCTGGATGCCTTTCCATACATGCAATAAATAAAATTTACCCAGCCTGGCTAATGTCCTGTGTGCCCCTGTGGTGTTTGCTCTGAAGACTAGGTAGTCATATGCTTCTGGAATCTTTAAGTCTATGGTGGAGAATCACAAGGTTCCCACAGAGTCCTCCTTCTTCTCCCAGGGACAAACTTTAGCTGGACTTTTCTGCATCAGAAAGGCTTTCTTTTCTTTTTTTAAAAAACACTTCATTTATTGTCTATTATTTATTTATTTACTATTTTTTAGAGAGAAGGTAAAGGAGGGAGAAAGACAGGGAGAGAAACATTCATGTAAGGGAAAAACATTGATCAGTTGCTTCTTGCACGTGCTCCAACCAGGACTGAACCTGCAACCCAGACATGTGCCCCAACTGGGAATTGAACTGCCGACCCAACCAGTGACCCCTCGCTTTGTGGGGCGACGCCTAACCAACTGAGCCACACTGATCAGGGCCAGAAAGGCTTTCTTGTCTCACCCACAGGAGCAATGGCAAGCTCAACTCAATGCAGACTAGTAGGAGAGATCTATTTGAGAACATGTAACCTGTCTCAGGATGTTATTATTAGTCCATTATTATAGATGAAGAAACTGAGGCTAAGAGAACTGAAGTAAAGGGCACATAGACAGTAAATGGCAGGTTCTAAGGGGTGTATGTGTGTGTGTGTGTGTGTGTGTTTTGAGGTCTGAAGGAAGTTCATCTAGAAGCATATGAGAGGTGAGAAGTCTGGATTAGCTATTAAGATAACCATCAGTCTCCAAGACTCAAATAAAACCAGGCAGCAAGCCTAATTGAAATCAGGCAGTGCACCAAAAAGATACTGACTGTGTAGTATCTTTACATCTCCTTCTCTATTTGGTTTGAATTCCTGCAAGAAGATTAATTATATTTCACATTTCACTAGGTCCTATAATTGGAGGATCAAGGGGAGACAGAGTACCAAGCCTTATGTCTCAAGCTTGTATGAACAGACATACAATTAAGTATAGTGCTTTATAAGGAGAAATGTAGTGATCCCAGCACCTAACACAATGCACTACAGATAGTAAGTGTTTGATAAATGTGTGATGAAGAAATGAGGGCCAAAGGTAGGAGAACATGGGCATGCTTAGAGAAAGGTTAATGCACTGTGGGCAAGAAGACCCAAGTGTTTCCTGCTTGTTACTCCCGCCGTGCCAGCCAAAACTGGGATCTACTGCTGACTACTCAGGCCTTATTTGCAAGGCTGCTTTAAAAGGTGTGATGTGTGAGTGGATTTGTTTTCCAAGTCATTGTTCTTAACAATCAAGTCAGAGTTTTTGGCTTTTCCTTTGACTGCTGACCATGCCACTCTGCTTAGGAAATCCCACAGGAAACCTCCAAGCTGTACTTTGCTACAAGGCACCTGGCAAATGACTTTCCAATCTCTTTCCCCTACCTATGTACTCTGATTTTAGTTGTGGGGGCCAAGATTTTTTCCTCTCTCCTCCTTCCCCTGGGACCAAACAGGTTTCTGAATCCAGAGTAGAACCACACTTTCACTCATCTTCTGGCTGAGTCTGGAATTCCCAAAGCATGGTCTGACTAATCGGCACTCCGGTTATAGTTGGACATCTACACAGTCCTTCCTTGGGCAGCCTGGCCTCCCTACCCTCAGTTTCCAGACTCAACATGAGTCAAATTCTCTGCTTTTTTTCCCCTCCATGAGAAAAGCTGGCAGGGAAAACAGGCACCTGTCTTGCCATCCCAGTGACACCTCTGAATGAAGCAAGCAGATTGCATCCCACATTCAAGTGGATTCTGACACACAATTATCCAAGAATTGTTAACTGAAGCTTGCCTACCTTTCATGTAAAGACTAGAGTGCTAGGGAGGTGAACTTGCAGAGGAAGACAATTAATCTAGAAGAAAGAGCTTCTGAACTTGGAAAATTATGAATCACTGTTGCAGATACAGCCCTTGGATTGAGCTTCCTGCCTGCAGTCACGCCAGAGAGATGAAGGTGTCTATTTTCTTACTGTTGGAAGTTCAGATTTTGGCCTAGGGCCTGGGTGAAGATGAGGATGACAGAATGCCATCCTAACCGGCATTCTGTTTGCAATAAAGAATGCATTCTTCCCCACCCGGTTTTGCCCCAGCTTGTAATTGAATACCTCTCCCTTTGCCACCCCTCAATAGGTTTTTGCCCTTCTCTTACTAAATACGTTCCTGACTTGTTCAAATAAAAGGTCCAATGTTTAAGAGACTGTAAGTATGTCATTTGTGTCTGAACCACATGGTCGATTTCAATCTTTGTGCATTTTCAGAGAGGCCCATGAACTCCTTGTGTGAAATGCCCAGACCTGACTCATGTGAAGGCGTTGCATGATAAAGGCTTTTTGGATGGTGACATTGATAATCGTAATAAAGTTCTTGGTCCACACTTGACTGAGATTCGTATAAGGTTGGGGCTAGAAGGTCCTCAGCAGTCATCTTAGTGTAGTGGTACCTGACCATGGCTGGCCATCAAAATCATCTAGGGAGTATATTAAAATGCAGCTTTCTGGGTCCAGCCCATGATAAACCTACTAACTCACAATTTCTGAGGTAGGACCCCAAAGTCTGTATTTTAACTTATCTCATCCAGTGATTCTGATAATAGGCATAATAGGCTAGGTTTGGAAACTACTTGGTTGAATCCTTTGATTCTTTTTAGATAAGGAAACTGAGGCTCAGTGGAGCAGTGGCCTTCAGCAAAGTAGCCGTACAGGAAAATAAGGGCAGAGCCCTTCTGTCTCAGTTGTCACCATCCCTTCTTTGCACAGAACACCCACATTACCTCATTCTGCCATTATTTATCTTTTCATGTCTCCAGAACTGTGAGTACTTTGATAGTGAGACCATGTCAGATCCATTTCTGAGTCTTCCAAGTCCTTGAGCTTGATCCTTGAAGCCAGGCTCTTAACATGCTGGGCAGACATTCTTAGGTCCTGTACCTCTATTTTCCAGAGGTAAATGGTTAGGGCAGGAGCTACCCTGTCCCCTTCCTTCAAAAGAGCAGGGCAGACTGCAAAGTTTCAAGTGTGTCTGCCAGAGATCTGTTCAGAGCTGTGTGGGAGCTGGCAGCCCAGTTCTTGAGCTGAGGGAGCCAGAATGTCTAGTGGCAGCAAGTTACCTGAAGCTTGAGCTCAGGCTGAGTGTCTATTTGTTCATCTCCAGGAATTTTGGCTTTATTCCCATTACAGTATCGCCAGCAGCAGCCTTAATTGCAAGGATAATGACATGCTTTGAAAAATGTCTCAAACATCCATTATCCAGCATTGAGACAACTCCTGGGAGTTGTTCCTTCATGTCCACATCTTAAGCTGTGCTTATCACTCTCACCCTACTGTGTTTCACCCTGCCTAATTCTTCAGGCCTGCCCACAGCTTTGGCCTGCTATTCTTCAAGGCCAGGGTAAGAAGAAGAATGAAAAGATGGCTGATGGTAGGTAAGACAAGGCTGACCTATAGTTTGCAGTTTTGTGCACTGGGATGAGCTCAGTGCCAAGCTGGTAGGAGAATATGGAGGAAGGAGGAATATGGGGTCACTGTCGTTAGACACAGATTCTTAACTTCACTAGTGCTATGTTTACTTACTATTTGACTGTGGAGTAGGCCCTCAGCTCTTTAACCCTCAGTTTCCCCACCCACACAATGAGGAGGCTGGACTCAGAACTTTTCAGTTCTGATTTAATGGTGCCAATTCAAAAGCCAAGCTGTAGGATCAGGGAGGGGCACCTAGTGGGTGATGCCCATTTCCTGGCCTCATGGTGCCCTATTCATCCCACACCTTGAGTCACTCTTGAAAGAGATGTGTTATTACCCCAGGCTCAAGATAGGACCTCCAAAGCAGTTTCCATAATATGTTCATGCCCTACTGTGCTGGCTTTAGTGGAACTTATCTAGGCAATATCTCAGTGCAGCCAGGTTCCACTGCACTCTGGATATTTCAGCTTTGTGAAGGCAGCCAGTTCAACAGAAAACTGCTTTTTCCCACTGGATGTGGGTGCCTGAGGATATAGCTAACTCTGCCTTCAGGATCTCCTCCCAAGTTCAAGTTCTTTCTTGTCTGCTCTACAACATTGTGGGGCTCTTTTAGCACATTGACTCTCTCAGTTACCTACCCCTCTAACTAGGTCACCTACTGGCACTGGCTCAGTGCCATCAGCATGTGGTTTCTCTGACCGGAATGGCCTTGATTCATCCTGTTATGGGGAACTCTTCTGTTCAACAGTTTTGCTCTGGGGATTTCTCATCTGCCTAACCCTTATCCTCCAAACAACCCCCACTCTCCTGCTTCTCCCCACCTCCTGCCCCAATCCCCTATGGATAATCAGTTGATCTTTGTCTTGGAAGGGGCACTGTGGTCTACCAGGAAGGTCCACCCTTTTTCCACCAGTGACAGAGGCAAAAGCTAGCTTGGGGAACTTGAGCATTCCCCAAAGCCACTACTAATAAACTGATAATCTAACCAAACCTCATGTGCTTGCTATGCAAGAAAGCATTAAGATAAGTCCTCTAGTCACCTCCTTCCAACTAAATTGTTTTCCTTCTGCTCATCTTATTGAGAAATTATGGACTTCCCTTTTGTATGCCCCAGGGCCCAGCACAAGACCTGGCTGACACAGAATAGATACTCAATATATATTTGTTGATTGAATAATGGCTAAATAAATGAAGACCATACAGACCTAAAAGCCAATGGAAATAGTGCTAGCTGAGTCAGGAGACCTGGACAAGCCACTGACCCGTCTTTTAACCTTGGACATATTCCTTTCTCTCTGTTCCCTTATTCTACAGTTGTGCAGGTTGCTTTTTAATCCAAGTATAGTAACTGTCATTTATCTTTGTTACAATTTACCTTTCACCTTGACTCACCTTTTTTAAAAATCTACTTACACATCCCACCCATGACCATCTTCATGCATATTTAAATCTGGTTTCATTGGCTTGGAAAGAGCTGCATATAAACCCCACAAAGGAGTTTGATAATGACTCTTGGTCAGCAGATCATATATATTTTTCAGGACTATTCCTTTTACTGCTCATCTATCTTTTCCTCCATCTGATTATCATGATTCCCCCACTCCAACCAAGCCAGTGTCCTCATTGTTTTCCTCCCTCTACCCCAGTCATATTTCTGCCTGCAGGTTTTTGAGTATATTAAGCCCTCATGTGATAATACCTTCCTTGCTCTAATCCATTTTTAAAGACCCAACCTAAGTCACTTCATCTTCTATGATGCTTTATTCAAGAGCTCTAAGTCACATTGATCTATCCTTTGAACTTCTAAATTTCTATTGCATTTCCTATACATTGCTTTATACTTAATACTACATAAGAATATGTGTGTGTGTATGTGTGTAGAACTTGTCAGGATGGCTGAGTGGTCTAAGAATATATATATGTATAAATTAATATTTCACTGATTGCATTGGAGGTGTCTGACTGAGTCATGCAAGTGGGTTGTATGACTGCCTGGGTTCAAATCCAGTTCTGCAATTTACTGGTTGTGTGTCCTTGTACCCATAACTCATTCCTCTTTGTGTGTCTCAGTTTCCTCAAAATCAGGACAGTAACTGTATGCATTGCATAAGGTTGCCTGGTGGTTTAAGTGAATTCATATACACAAAGTGCTTAAAACAGTGCCTGGCACATATAAGTACTCAATAAACATTAACTATCATTAGGATTATATGCCATATGCTTTCACATATTTTATCGCATTTGATCTGGGAGGAGGTTAAAGTGGGGATTGTCATCCCTATTTTTAAATGAATAACTAAAGCTTAAGAGGTTAAATGACTTGTTAAAAGTCATACAACATGTGACCTGACTTAGGGTTATTGGAGGATTAACTATAAAGTAGAGTAGAAAATGCTAAGGGCCATTAAGAGGAGGGGAGAAAAGGGCTCCTGGGAATTTAAAAGTTCTTCTGGCTAGAAGAGTAGGGAAGGCTTGCTAATGATGAGGAGGAAGCAATGAAGAATGGGTAGGATAGGACTGGGCTTGATGAGACTCTACTGGGCCATTCCAGGCAGAGGGGTCCAAGTGGGATAGGGGGTAGTGAGGAGGAGGGGTGTTGCTCCTCCTACATTATACTTCTGGTATGAGGACCTGGGTCAGGAGGAGAATGAACCTAAAGAGGAGATACCAGGACATGGAAGCCATGTGAGGAGCAGGTAGGAGTAGTTCTGTGACATGGGTAGGAGTATACTGTGTGGGAGATGTTGGAAGAGGACTTGTAGTGGCAAGCCAAGGCTTTGGAACTGTATTCTGAAATACCTACTCACAAAATCCATGAATATTTGGTTACTGCATTGAGCTCTTACAATCCTTAATTGATTAGTTCTGGCCACTTGCTCAGATAAGCCAATTGGCCTCTTCTGAAAGGTATGTGATATCTGCTCAGTTCTGTGTTAAGATGTAGGGGACTGAGGAAAAAGAAGAACCAAGATCTCTCTCCCAAGGAGCTTCCAGTCTAAGTAATTGACTTATGTGTGAGTTGTGGTGGTGGCATGGTGAAATTTAATGAGTTGTGTTGTGTAATCCATGAGTTGGGCTGTGGGGGAGAGACAAGGAATGAAGAAACTTCCAGAAGGCATGAGGGCACTGACTGGGAAAGGAGGTGTAGGGAAGGGAGATTAGGAGTTGATTTGGAAATAGAAGAAGACATTTTCCTCCCTGCCTAATTAAGGCAGCAAGCTATCAGTTCAGTTCAAGCTTAAAGTTCAGTGTGTGAGCTGAGAATCATGGTCAGGCTGGAGCTTGGAAAACAGTGACTTGAAATACGAGTTATCATGTAAAGTATACTGCCTTGTCTCCCTGGGCCTTTGGCTCCCCTGTGGGGAGATAATAAGAATGAAGAGGATGATGCAGTTGATGTGGTTTCTGTTCCTTTGGATGCTGCAGCAGATACATTTGAGTAGTCATTATTATAGGATGGGAAAGCTGGATGTCAAATTAAGATCATTATGACTAGTACTACTACTAAGAATAATTATATTAATAAACACTTGTGTGGTGCCACCAAAGGGAGCCTGCAGTTGGGTACTGCCCCTGACTAGTGGGCTCACAATTGAGAAGGACCTGAGGACAGTTTCCATGCCTTCCATTTTGGATAGGCAGCTCCCTGGGACCAGCCCTTCCCAGTGTACTAAATTAACAGTGCTCTTTTGCACTGCCTGTAGGCCAAGTCTTGCCCATGCAGCAGCAGCAGTGGCAATCTTCCATCTTCCATCCCTTCTCCTGCCTGGTAAATTCCTAGAAACTTGAAGAAGTTGGAAGGATCCTTAGAGGTCATAAAGTCCAGCTCCTTCTTTGTACTGGTGGAGATATGGGGGTTCAGAGAGGGATAGGGACTTGACCAGGGTTGCACAGGAAAGCAGTGTCAGAAACAGGGCCCTTGACTTAAGTCTCCTGGCTCACATAGGCCAGTGTACACTTTTCCCAGCATCTACCTCTTGCTATTTCCTATTTTATATGTCCACCAAATCCCAATAAGTTGATATGTCACCTAAGCTAGCATCAGACTGAGACAATGTTCTTCTTTCAGCACAGTTGTTCTCAACCCCAGCAGCCCATCAAAATCCACTGGGGAGCTTTAAAAAATTCTGATGTACTGTCCCTATCCAAACCAGTTGAGTCAGCATTTCTGGGTAGACGACCTATATTTTTAAAAGCTACATAGGTGATTCTAATGTGTAGTCAAGATGAAAAACAATGTTATAAAGAAACTAAACCTCACATCTGTTAGAACTGAAGGACAGATTCCCAACAAAGCAGACCTTGCAACCACTGTTCCATTGACTCTGGGCCATCTTACACGTCAGCAAGTCCCTGTATCCTAGTATGTAGAGGGCCTAGGAGCCTGATTTTCAGTGTCACTTTTGGTACCCTGTCCCCCATTGACTCTTGTCATCACGTTCCCCCTCATTCTAGAAATATTTTATTTCCAGCTTTTTTACTCTTTCTTTACCTATCACAAAGGCCTCTGAAGAGACTGCCTGCCTCCAGTGGGCTCCAGTTTCTGAATTTTCCTGGAGATCCACTACACATGGCATGTCTCTTCTCTGGCTCTCTGCAAGGGGCTCTTGCTATCTGGAACCACCCTCCAGCCACCACCCCATTTGCTTGCAGTTCTCACACATCAGGCTTAGGGAGCCTGCTTTCTAAGCACCAGATATTTATGGAGAGTTAGCTCAGAGAAGGGAGAAAGCAGACACTGGGCACTGGGATCCCTGATACTTGTATAGCTCTTTACCTGCCTTCTTACTGACTCTGGGCCCATAGTTATGTGTAAGTTTGACTTGCCCAAGGATGAGAAAGTAGAGATGTGTATTGAATATCTTTTCCCACACCACCAAATGGTCTTTCCTTTTTCAGAAAAGTAAAATTTATTAAAATATTCCAGTAGTAAAACTAAATATTACTAATACTAAATAAACAAAACATCCTCTTTGACATACTACATACACCTATCTTCAAATAATCAGGCTGGAAGGGATTATCAATGATTGTTTGGCAACATAGGCAATTTGCTATGTTATGGTATTTT
>VMDR010009670.1:0-32817 GCA_007922815.1 Macrotus californicus
AGAATCTTAAAAGTAGCAAGAGAAAAGGAGACAGTTACCTACAAAGGAGTGCCCATAAGACTGTCAGCTGATTTCTCAAAAGAAACTTTGCAGGCAAGAAGGGGCTGGGAAGAAATATTCAAAGTCATGAAAGGCAAGGACCTACAACCAAGATTACTCTATCCAGCAAAGCTATCATTTAGAATGGAAGGGCAGAGAAAGTTCTTCCCAGATAAGGTCAAGTTAAGGGAGTTCTCTATCATCCAGCCCTTATTATATGAAATATTTAAGGGACTTACAAAAGAAGACGATCAAAACTATGAGCAGTAAATTTACAACAAACTCACAACTATCAACAACTGAATCTAAAAAACAAAAACAAACTAAGGACACAACTAGGAACATGATATCAGAAATGGAAATTGCATGGAGGGTTATCACTGGGGAGAGGGAAGAGGGAGTGGGGGAAAAAGGTACAGGGAATAAGAAACATAATCGGTAGGCACAGAATAGACAGGGGGTGGCTAAGAATAGTACAGGAAACGGAGAAGCCAAAGACCTTACATGTAAAACCCATGGACATGAACTAAGGTGGGGGAATCCAGAAGAGTGGAATGGGGAAGGTCAGAGGGAGATAAAGGGAAGAAAAAAACTGGGACAACTGTAATAGCATAATCAATAAAATATACTTAAAAAAATTATAACCGCCCTGGCTGGTGTAGCTCAGTGGATTGAGTGGGGGCTGCGAACCAAAGGGTCATTGGTTCGATTCCCAGTCAGGGCATATGCCTGGGTTGTGGGCCAGGTTCCCAGTGGGGGCCATGTGAGAGGCAACCACACATTGATGTTTCTCTCCCTCTCCTTCTCCCTCCCTTCCCCTCTCTCTAAAAATAAAATCTTAAAAAAAAAAAAAGATAACCAAGGATCACTCATTATCTTCATTTAAATGGTTAGGAGACTAAGGCTTTGGAAAGTTAAATTATGAGTAGCAGTTCTCAATGTTGGAAGGTGATGGAGTTGAAATGTGGACCCCAGTCTCCAGAATCACAGGCTAGCATTCTTTCTTCCTTGCCTTTGGATGTCTCCACGCACCACGAATATCTGGTTAACCTAAGGGCTCTCACGGTTAGTTGATAGACAGGGTGGAGGAACAGTTAGTTCCTGCCTTCTGCTTGCTCTCAGAAACCTTCTCAGTTATTTTTTAATGACCAAACCATATACGAATGCACTTGCACCCGTTCAACAACATAACAATTTTTCCATAACCATATTCTTGGTTTCTTTCCCCTGAAAGTTTCACGAACTTCCTAGAATGTGTAAATGATACTCTGAAAGTTTTCAACCAGCAAAACTTACCCTTTTCCATTGAATCTGAAACAGTGAGTTGACTCCTCTCCTTCCTGGAAGGCCTTTTTAAAAGTCATTACCAATAGCATTTATCTTTACAGTTGTCAAGTGACCTTTAGTGCAAACATTTCTTTCTTCTTCCTGGGATGGGTTCTGACATCATTCTCTGGGAACACAAAGGCCTCCACGAGATTGATTTATCCTGCTGAGGCTTTGGAAAGGGCCTCTTCTTCTCTGACCATGTCTTAATTCAAACTGTGGGGAAAAACATTTAGCAATGTTTCTCTTCTAGTTTTCTTTAAGGTTGTTTTTTAAAAAGCTAGTTATTCTAACATCTGCTTGGAAAACTTTACTGTCCCCAGTCAAAAGTATGGCTTTGTATCTTTTAGCCAATTACTTCTTATCTTTGTCTACTTCTGCTCTTTTTTATTCAAATCAGCCAGCATCTGTTCCCAGGAGTCTGGGCCAAGGTGCCACCCAGCTCAGAGGAACTAATCTTTGATCTTTTTCTTTTGCCTCTTCTTGGTAACATACATTAGTTAACGTCCCCAAGTCTCCCACATTGTTGTGATTCCCTTTGCATGTTCCCAGGGGAGTTAAGAAAGAAAATTTTAGAAGGAGAGCTGTGAAGCTTATTCATACTAACTGCTGAATTAAGGTATCCAAAAGCTGTGTGTTGTTTTTTTTTCTGTCTGAGTTTGCTCTTGTCTGCCTACACGTCGTGCGGCTGAATGGGAACAGAACTGCCAATTTAGCACAAAGCACAGGGCTTTTCAGTACCGGCTCCTCTCATGTCACAGTCCCTGGTAAGTTACCCAGGTAGCTTTTCATGTCATCGGCATAACGGGGGAGGCCACCTCCACAGGTCAAAGTTAATGTCAGCCTCAAGGCACAGGCAGGCTCAGTTCTTACCAAGGATCGTCTCTGATATGAGCAGTTACTTTTGTTTAGCTTTTATTGCAAACAGGTCCCCATTTAAACACCTAACAAGGGTTTTGCAATTTCACACTGACATGGAATTTTGTCTAACATTTGAAGAAAATATTTTTATGCATGATAATTCTTCTGAATTCTAACTCGTTATTATAGGCATTTTTAAAGTGAGAGTGGTATAACTCATGTAAGATGGAGTGAAAAAATACAGTGTTGAAAAGGATTTTTCAATCTCTCAATCATTCAATCAACATGCATTTATTTAATGCCTGCTCCGTGTCAGATACTACATCAGACCCCACAACAGGGCAGCGGGGAAAACAGACACAGGCCAGTGTTCCAGGGGCTTAGGGCACAGCTGGGACCTTCTGCTGACACAGCAGCAGTTTGAATGTGAGTCATGGCTTTTCCAAGTCAGGTTTAAGTCTTGCCGCTTGCCTTGCAGCCGTGTAAAAATGCTGATTCCCAGTGACATCCCATGTTAAAAGATTCTGTGATCCTCCAGCAGGCTTCATCTCCTGGGCATTTCCTAAGGAGCTTTTTTACTCATGAACCTGAGTAAATTAACCCCTTCTATGGTTTAGAGAACAGTGGCTACTGAAAAATAAGAATTGATGAATGACCGCCCGTGGCCAAATACAGTCTACTGCTTCTATTTGTGTGGCTTGTAAATGGAAAATAATTTTTACATTTTTGAATGCTTGAAAAAAGAAACAAAAGAAGAACATGACATTGTGACACATGACAGCTACATGACATTCAGTTTTCAGGCTCCATGGTAAAGTTTTATTGGCACAGAGCCATGCCCATCCGTTTATGTGTTGTCTGTGGCTACTTCTGTGTCACAACAGCAGAGCCAGAAAGCTACGGCAGAGACTGTGCAGTCTGCAGAGCCTAAAATATTTACTGTGGGGCTCTTTAAGGAGAATGTTTTCCCACCTCTGACGTAGAAAATTTTCTGGTGCTGTCCCTCACTCATACTGCATGCCTATAGTTATTTGCCAAGAGACACACTAATTCTAAATAACCCCTTCCCTCTTACGGTGTGAAAAGCAGGGAAACTTTAGGAAAGGACAGAGAAGGGCACATTTATAAACAGGTTCAAATTTTCTTACGCCACAAACTTGGGTGTGCAAAAAACATAGCATTATTTTTCTGTAATGAAACTTAATGCACTTAATGTCAGAACATACAATCTTGTTTTGAAATTACATCTATCGATTATGCTATTACAGTTGTCCTGATTTTTCCCCCTTTGCACCCCCTCCACCCAGCATCTCCTGCTCCTTCAGATAATCCCCCCCACCATTGTTCATGTCCATGGGCCATGTGTATAAGTTCTTTGGCTACTCCATTTCCTGTACTGTACTTTACATCCTCATGGCTACTCTGTAACTACCTATTTGTACTTCTTAATCCCCTCACCTCTTCACCCATTCCCCCACACCCCCTTTCCATTGGGCAATCATCAAAACACTCTCCATATCCATGATTCTGTCTTTGTTCTTCTTGTTTGCTTAGTTTGTTTTTATAGTCAATTGTTGATAGATTTGTATTTATTGCTATTTTGTTGTTCATAGTTTTGATCTTCTTCTTTTTCTTACATAAGTCTCTTTAACATTTCATATAATAATGGTTTGGTGATGATGAACTTCTTTACTTTTTTTCTTGTCTGGGAAGCTCTATTTGCCCTTAAATTCTGAATTACAGCTTTGCTGGGTAGAGCAATCTTGGCTGTAGATCCTCGCTATTCATGACTCTGAGTATTTCTTGCCAATCCCTTCTGGCCTGTGAAGCTTTTTGAGAACTCAGCTGACAGTCTTATGGGAACTCCCCTGTAGGTAACTAACTTCTTTTCTCTTGCTGCTTTTAAGATTCTCTCCTTATGTTTAACCTTTGACATTTTAACTATGATGTGTCTTGAAATGGGCCTCTTTGCATCCATCTTGTTTGGGACTCTTTGTGCTTCCTGGACTTGCACGTCTATTTCCTTCACCAAATTAGGGAAGTTTTCTTTCATTATCTTTTCAAATAGATTTCCAATTACTCGCACTTTCTCTTCTCCTTCTGCCATCCCAATGATGCGAATGTTGGAATGTTTGAAGTTGTCCCAGAGGTTGCTTATATTATCTTTCTTTTGGATTCCGTTTACTATTTGTTGTTCTGATTGGCTGTTTTTTCCTTGCTTATGTTCCAAATCATTGATTTGACTGTTGGCTTCACTCACTCTACTGTTGTTTCCCTGTAAATTGTTCTTTATTTCAATTAGCATGTCCTTCATTTCTGACTGGATATTTTTTATGCTCTGAAGGTCCTCACTGTGTTCTTTGATCATCCTTATAACCAGTGTTTTGAACTCTGCATCTGATAGACTGCTTATCTCCATTTCATTGAGCTCTTTTTCTGGAGTTTTGATCTGTTTTTTTCATTTGGGCCATGTTTCTTTATCTCCTTATTTTGGCAGCGTTCCTGTGTTTGTTTCTATGTATTAGGTAGAGCTGCTTTGCCTCTGTCTCTTGGTAGTGTGGCCTAATGTAGTAGGTGTCCTGTAGGGTCCAGTGGCACAGCCTCCTCTATCACCCATGCTGGGCACTTGAGGTGTACCCTTCATGTGGGCTGAGTACACCCTCCTCTTGTAGTTGAGCCTTGGTTGTTTTTGGCAGATCAATGAGAAGGATTTACCCAGGCCGGTCAGCTGCAAGGATTGACTAGGACCACTAATCACCACCCTCCACCCTCCATGGAGGATCAGCTGTTCAGGGGCAGGGTGGTGGTGCTGTGATGTAGTCTGTAGCTGTCTACTTGTTATGCTGGCCCTGGGGTTTTCCAGGTGGGGGAGGCTAAGGTCAATCCCCACCTATGTTTTGCCTGGGGCTACCCTTCCTTATCTATAAAGCAATCTGAGATGGTTGCTACTTGTGGTACTTGTGTTGGATTCCTAGGGGAAGCCAACCTGTGAAACTAGGCTGGATACTGCTAGTGTCAGGCCTGGGACTCACTGAGGCCAGCTCTTGCTTGTTTGAGAGGATGTAGGAAGTTGTGAAGCATGAGCCAAGACTAGCCATTCATATGTAAAGGCAGCTTGTAAGTGGGCCTGTAAATTGGGTGGGATGGAGACTCTGGGGATCTCCAAGGCGGGTCAAACAGTGTTAACCAGGTTGATGGAATCTCAGATATAGCACCAGCTTGCTGGCTTTATGGGGGCAGGGTTTAGAAAATGAACAATGGCCTCTGCTCACCTTGATGCCAGATACTTCAGTTTCTCCCTGTATGCTGCTGGTGCCTTTCAAGTTGCTACCCCTGAGCTGAAGCTGAGAGGGAGTGAGTCCACATGTGTGGGTTCTTTAGGAGGAACTGCCTGGGGCTCCAGCCATTTCTTCCACCAACTCAATCCCTGCTGGCTTTTGTAGCCCAAAGTTTTGGGGACTTATCTTCCTGGCACTGGAACCCTGAGCTGGGGGCTCCGGTGTGGGGCTGGGACTCCTTGCTCCCAAGATATCCCTTCCGAATTTTTATTCACCACATGTGGGTGTGGGACCAGCCTGTTCCACATCTGTGCCCCTCCTACCAGTCTGGATGGGTGTAGTTTCTTTAATTCCGTAGTTGTCAGACTTACATTCAGCTCGATTTCTGATGGTTCTGAGTTATGGTTGTTCTCTATTTTTGTTGTAATTTTGATGTGGTTGTGCAAAGAGGCAAGCCATATCTGCCTATGCCACCATCTTGACCGAAAGTCCAATCTTTTTTTTTTAAGGTTTATTTTATCCTCATTTGAGCAAGAGGGAAAGGGAGACAGAGAAAGAGAACATCAATGTGAAAGGAAACACTGAGTAGTTGCCTCGTGCATGCACCCCAAGGGAGAATTGAGCCTGTAACCTGGACATGTGCCCTGATAGGGAATCAAACTGGCAAACTTTCTGTTGTGGGATGATGCTCCAACCAACTGAGCCACACTGGTCAGGGTGGAATATACAATCTTAATCATTTCTATAAAGCCTCTGTGCTTTCTCAGTCTTTTCATCTTAGAGTTCAGTTAATTCTGGATTTTCTCTCTTGTCTTTCTTCTCCCCTAGTGTGGGGAAATTTCATGGCATTCTAGCAAAGGCTGCATCTTCTCGGACATTTCCCACCTCTTGTTACTGACATTCCAGGACTGTTCCAGGCCCCCACTTGATCTTACTGCTTTCTGCCTCAACGTCCCTTTGTCACTTCTGCTGGATACTCCTAGGACTAATCAGTGCTCCCTTACTTCTGAATCCTTCTCAAGTACACGGCTCTTCCATAATTCCCTTGGTGCTGCAGGAGATCAGTCCACCGCCCCAGCCTTCTCCAGCCTTAGCATCCTAGGATGATGAGATGGTAACCAGGTCTGTATGACAATGTTCTTGCACTAGATAATGCTATCCTTCCCCTTCACAGAGCCAGCCTCTTGGACGGAAACACTCCCAGGTTTGCTGTTGCTCCTTCAGCAATGGTGTATCTGGAGTTGGAAGATCAGGATGTATTCTCTTTCTGTGCTATGATCTAAGGCAGGGAGGGCAGAGGGGAAGTAGGCTTCTGTTTGATAGGCCTTTCAGAAGGGAGCCTGTATGTGTTTCCCAGTTCTGTGCATGTTCCTGCTAGCTCAAGTCAGACCTACTGGCTCTGTTTGATTCAGCAACTTCAGGTTCTGGTTAGCCCAGATGGAAAATCAGTCCTGGAAAAACGAAAATGTGAAAAAGCAATGCAGAGAAGGTCATCCACCCCCTCATAAATCTAAACACACTAAGTCCATTGAAGGACTTGCCAGGAAAATGCTATTTTCAGTTTTCTCTGTGGGTTCAATTTATCTTTACTGCTAAGTAGTCAAGTTGAATTAGATTCAGAACCTGATACAATTCTACTCTTTTTCCTTGAAGGAAGTCACCCCACCTCCCTGTCAAGGACCGTCCTCAGGACTGGCTTTCCCAAGTGAGGAATTGTGGCAGATCTCCCCTTTCGATATCTGAATTGGGGGCCACATAAGTTTCCCTTTCTCAGATAAAGGAGTGATTTTCTCTTCTCTGCTGTCTCACTAAGATGAGAAACAGTTACTCAGGATTGCACGTTACTTCACTGGGTTTTGCTTTCTGAAGAGGGTAGCTTTTCTGCATCTTATGAGCTTCCTTAGCCTGAAGCACAGCCTTGTCTATTATCCTGAGCATTCAAGTTTGGAGATTTGAAAGATATGCAATAGAATGGAGTATAAGAAAGGACACACTTGTGCAGGCTACTTGGATGGCCAAGTTAACCTTAGTGCCAATGAGATGTTGGAATAGTCATGGGAACACCTCCACCTCCACAATATTACCACAGTTCTGCATAAAGATAAAATATACAATGTTTTAAAACATTCTCTATGTTTTTACTAGCAAGAATCACAGTTCCCATCCTGTAAAGATAGGAGCAGAGTAGAAGAAAGAAGTCTAGGTGTATTTCCCACCTGAATGGCAAAGTAGAAATTGATTTCAAGTTTCCCACATAAAAACTACTTGTTTGCTCAAGTTGGTTGCATAGAAAAGAACAGGTGTCCTGAGGCAGATCCCTTTGGGACAGAGTGAGAGAAACCTCTCCTTCAAATTCCCCGTGGTGGTCTTACTACATAACCAAAAAGTCTTTGATATACCTCCTTTCAAAAGGCGAAGCTTACTTCCCCTCCCCTCGAGTGAGCTGGATTTAGTAACTCACTTCTAATGAATACAGTATGGCAGGTGTGACTTAGTGCCACTAACAAAGACGGAAACATGAAAGGTATGATGGATTTCTCCTTGCTTTCTCTTGGATCAGTCCCTGCAAAAAGCCAGTTGTCGTGTCATGGGAACGCTTAAGCAATCCTATGGAGAGGCCCACATGGTGAGGAGCTGAGCCCACCTGCCATCAAGCGATGAGGAACTGTGGCCGCTTGCCAAGAGCCATGTGAGTGAGCCACCAGGAAGCAGAGTCTTCAGCCCCAGTGAAGTCTTCAGATGATCCATCCCTGGCCAACACCTCAACTGCGACCCCATGAGAAACCCTGAACCAGAGCCCCTGAGCTAAGCTATTCACACAGTCCTGACACACAGAAGCTTTGAGATAATAAATCTTTGTTGTTTTAAGCCACAAAGTTTTAGAGTAATTTGTTATGCAGCAGTAGTAGTTAATAAATTCTTCCTTGGATAACACTTCATTTATGATGAAAATTTTATTAAAGATGTTATTTATAATATATACATTTATGTTTAATGATAAAAAAAAACAGAGAAGCTAGTCAGCTTTCAAAAGGTATAGGGCTGATACAATAAATTACCATACTAGTTTGTACCTGAGCTGCCTAAACTTGACCAGATATGGTCAAGGAACTTGACCATGTTTCTAGATAGTTTAGTGGATACAGTCAAATACTTCTTCATGTGTATCACCTGAGTGGACAAAGAAGAAGTGGGGTGCAGGTTTGTCAATTCCACTTCATTGCAACAGCAGACTTCAGAAGATATTGTGATGGTTTTGCCATATGCCTGCAAATCCTTTAATACCCCTTGCACTGGCAGCAAGCAGTCTGTCTCTGCCCCTTCCCATGGAATCTGGGCCAACGACAGTGACTCGTTTATAGCCGGGAGATGGCTCGGTCAACAGTCCCAGCTAAAGACTCAGCCAAAAGCCAAGATCAACTGCCAGACGCATAGCAATGATGCTTCCCAAAGATTTCAGCCCCCGCTAACAAGTCACTCCTAACTATCGAGTACCTCCCACCTGCCCCAACGCTTGAGTCTTCCAATGTGAAGCTCTAGACACCATGGAGCAGAGACAAGGTGCGGCCTCTGTGTCCTGTCCAGACGTTCATCTTATAGAGTTCGCAAGCATAATAAAACGGCTGTATTAGGCCACTCAGGTTTGGGGTGGTTCGTTACATAGCAAGAGTAACCAGAACAGACACATGGAAACAGTTCCTCTTCATCTTTCAGATTAGTTGAAAACAATCCAATTTGGAGACAAAAACGAATTAGCCAACTGCGTTTAGGCAATCCCCTTTAAAGGTCTGAACTTCAGGGCAAACGGTAAGGGCCAGCAGGAGAATGGCAAAAGAAGAGACCCAGTGGAGAGACAGTGTATGATTTTGGCTCTGTTGTGGTTTGCTGCTGCAAACGCCTCTCTCTGCGGAGAGCATTAAAAGCTCATTAGGCAGTCTGTATAGAGATAGGAGCAGTAAATATAAATTTCATCTTTGAATCTTTCCCGTAGTTTAAAAAATTTGCAATTGTGAAAAATTTCAAGTGGAGAAATACAGAAAATAATGAGACATATATATTTACCACTATTACCCAACTCCAAGGTTAACATTTTTGGATATATTTACTTCATATCTATTTTTAAATAAGAAATTAGCTGTTAGATACACCCCTACTCCCACCCAGTTCTGATTTATTTCATGCCCAGAGGTAACTACTATCCGAAAGTTGGTGTTTCTCCTCTGCTTTTGCCTTTGCACTGTTTTAAGAATAAGTAGATCTGAAAGTTATAATTGCACTTTTTGAGAGCCAGTTTGAATGATATTGTCATGAATAAGTACATTGATTTGGTTAAGATACTACAGACAAATGCTCGCTCTCTCACTTATTAATGGATTCAAGATCCTAGGATACATGCTCTCCATCTAGTGGTAAAAACAGGATAACCATAGATGCACATATGTCTGATGTAGAGGAATAGACACATAACAAAGTGAGGTCTATGGATGGGCGGCTCTTCTCGCCTCTGGGAGGAATACACAGAGGGACAGAGCATAGGCTCTGGTGCTCAGGGTGCTCACTGTCCACAGGGACAAACATATGAGGAATGTGGAGGCTCAGAGTGGCCAAGTGACTTGCTCAAGATCATGCAACCAGTGAGTGGCAGAACAGCCACCCAATCTCTTAGAGTTCTGACTTCAAAGCCCATTCTATAAACAGCAAACCTTGAAGTACTTTGAAATGTTAATTTTATATGAAAGCAAATACAGATTTCTTATAAAGCAGAATGTAAATTTTGATGAATTGTAAGCTTTAAAGGAAAGAGTCTTTGAATAAACTTGGCCTGTTTCTTGGGTGTCCCCACAACCTCAAACCCAGGAGTCTCTGTCTTTAGGGGTCCTGAGGGGAAAACTTTGGGAAGCTCTGCCTAGGAATGGCACTCTAGCATAGAGCAAAAGATGGTCCAGAGAGGGGAGCAGGGCACTTCAAAGACCATCAGTCGCCATGATATTAGAAGATGTTAACTCCTGGATCAGCTGGTCACTGACCAACCAGAACAGCGTGTTGACTGATCAGACCAGACACTGAACATAGTAACCAGCTTAGCCATGACTATACTTACCATCTTCTTCTTGAAAAAAGAAGCTTACATATCCTTGATAAAGGAAAGGGATTGAGAGAAGGGCAAGGGCTTCAGAAACTGTCCACTGGAAGTTCCTTTAACATGTCCCAAATCTGTTCTTTCTCTTCTATTCTCCTGCCTCTATTAATCTCCCAAATTAGAAACCTTGGTGTTCCACTTAATTTCTTGATTAGACTGGAATCCAATCTCAATTTCTACTGCTTACCCCATTGGTCCCCTGATCCTACTCAGAGGAATGAAGAGAAAATAAGGTGTGCATGGGGCAAAAAGCCCAGCACGTATGAGTCCAATGGGAAGGGAACTTTCTACATGGTAGAACCAGACAGAATGACTATGGAAATGGTTTGTACAAAGAAGGTGACAATCACATAGTGGATGAGCAGGAGAGCACAAGAAGGTAAAGTCAGAGAGAGAGTTGCAGGTCAGGCTGTGGAGGGCAGAGAAGACCTGCTGTGTGGCATGTGTTTTAGCCTAAGTGCGGCTGGGTGCTGTTGGAGAATTTAGGCAGTGGGGAAGGAACATGTGAAAAGATATGATTTGTGTTTTCAAGTGATGACTTTGGTTGCCAAATGAGTTCTGGGATGACAAGACTGGAAGCACAGAAACCAGGAGCTCTTATGGCTGTAGAAGAACGAGATCATGGTGGTGAGACAGGGTACGTGGTGAGACAGCTGCGGTTGATCAAAGCTGCAGGACCAGTCAACAAGGAAGCAAGACCACTCCCACCACATGTACGACTTAAAACCAACAGAGACCAGCTTGATCCAACATGGCGACTAATTTCAGTTTACGTAATCCCCAGCCTCATTATAAGCTTGTCATAATGCTACGGCACACCGAATGACACACCTCAAACCCTGGGATCAGAAACAGAAGGCCCATATAAGGATACAAAATGCCCAAAGGAGCTTTTCTGAGAAATCTTCACCCCTTTCCCAGAAAGATCCTGAATATTCCTCCTCTTAGAGAATATTCCACTCCCCCCAATTTAATGAATCTCAATAAAGAAAGAAAATTCTGCTAAAAGGGGACTGATCTGCTTGTGGATTAGCCTACTGCCTGTCTCAATTCTTTGCTAATATACTCATTTGCACTTTAAACTCAATGCTGGCTCATGTTTCAGTTCTTTTCTGTGGAAAGCCAAGCACACAGTGGGTCAGAGACACTCAGGCTCCTGAAACCCTGGACCACCTGCATCAGCAGTTTGGACAGAAGTGGTAGAGGATGTGGAGGCAAGAGAATAGATTTGGAATACGGTCTGTAGGTAGCATCTATAGGGAGTCATCTGATATTACCTAGTCCAACTCCTTCACTTTACAGGTAAGGAAACCAGGGTCCTTAGAAGTAATGTTGAGTCACCATCTATAAACAGCAGAGCCACTCCAACATGGGCTTTGGATTTCTAGCCTAAAACACTTCCCTTTGTACCACTCTCGAGTTGGGTCTTCATATCAGTGGGTTCTGCATCCATATATTCAATCAACAGCAGTTGGAAAATATTCAGAAAAAAAATTATGCTATTGCTGATGTATACTATATAGTTAGGTCTATGATGGTTGTGTCTGTACAGGCTTTTTCTTGTCAATATTCCCTAAACAATGCAGTATAACAACCACTTACATTGTATCAGGCATCATAAGTAATCTAGAGATGATTTAAAGGATACGGGAGGATGTGGGTAGGTTATATGCCAATACTACGTCATTTTATATAAGGGACTTGAGCATCCATGGATTTCGGCTGGAACCAATCCCCTGTGGATACCAAGGGAGGACTCTAATATACATATATATATATATATATATATATACATATGTATATATGTTGGGGGCCACTCTGTGTGATTTCTGAGACTGTAGCCCTATGAGAGCAAGCCCTGAAGGGGCTAGTAAGTCTCCCTGGAAAACCAGGTAACGAAGGTGGCAGACATGACCCAACTCTAACATTGAGGGTTCCTGTGGGAATCAGGCCTGATAAATACATTGTATCCTTTGAAGCTTGCTTTGCTTGGTATAGCCCTGCCAATATAAACTGGATGTTTAAGTTCAAGGCATAAGGAGTAAACTCTTTAGCTCATGAAACACATCCTAAAGACCCTCTGGGGTCAGCATGACTAACAGACCCTGACCTATGACAAATCTGTGTTCCTCCAATTGTTAATAGCTATAGATAATACCTGTTTTTGTATGACTATAGCCTTTTGACATTGATTGATGAGCTATCCATGTATGATGTATACACCTACACATACCATTCCCAATAAAAGCCATTTGGGAGAAGGGCTTGGGGAGTTCTCCACTAGAGGAAATCACCACCCCCTTTCCCACCAAAACAACAAGATTGTGCCCGGGACAACTTATTTCTCATCTAAGGAGGACAGGAGGAATTCTGCAGGATGGAGCTCATTATTTTTATATATATGTATGCCTTTATCTCTCGCACTAGATAATAAATTTCCTGAAAGCAGAGAAATTGCTTTATACTTGAATGACTAATCAACTTTATTTTTCAAAGGCTATAAGCAAGCCACATGGTAGATAAAGTGTTATTAAAGACGTAGTTCTACACTGCCAGGATCACTCAATCCAAGGCACATAGAAGGAGCTCCTTGACACACTTTAAATTAAAACAAGTTTAAAAACATACAAAGGTTCCAACATACATAAAGCAAAATCCCACTGAGACTCAAACTACAAGAGAACTTAACTTGCTTGAGTGGAGAGAAGGAGAAATATTAGAGGAAACCCACATTAGCTCCTTACAGAAGTTAACAGCCCTGTCATGCACTGCCCAAACTGACCCCCACTCTAAGCTGAGGGAGAAGCCTTACATGAGCTTCCTGGAGGGTCCACCCTCCCTTCTCAAGATTTGGCAATAGGCACCCTGGTGGAATGGGTGAATGAATGACAATAACCCCAGGGAAACCTTTTTCTTTTCACTTCTGCCTTTAGAATGATAAAACAGAGTGTCTGAGCCTTCATCTTAGGAGGTGATTTTATCCAGAGGGACATGTAGGGCCAGATGGAACTCAGGGAAAAGCAAACCAAGGGGCTGATTTCTCATAATTAGTTCTGGTTTTGATTTCAGACTAAAATAAAGGATAAAGGGGAGAGATTTCAAGTTTTTATGTTGTTCGATCTAATTCACTAAAATAAGGGAACAAAGAGGGATGAGGGACATAAACAGGAACAAATCATAACCAGGAATAAAGTCATAACTAAGAATAAACAATATTCATTTAACTTAATCCTATACTGTGTTATCTCATTCAGGAGTCCAGGCTTGACAGGTAATAACTGGAGAGATGTACAGATTCAGTCCAGGTAAGGGAACCCTTTCCATGTGGTACAGATGGCAGAATCAAATGCAGCCATCTGGCAAACCTCTAATAAAAAGATGCTACTTGGTTTCAGAGGGCATGCCAAACATCTGTGCTTATTAATAATCATGAAGTCATTAAACATTGGCTTTGAATAGCTCAGGTACTAATGACAAGTGAATTTAAAGTCACTCCCTGTATATTACAGGGTCCAACACAAATAACATCCCTTTTTTAATTACAAAATCTTTTGTTATAAAATCATAAGCATGTGATTCTGTAACATAACAATATCACACTCAAGTATACCATATAATATTTTAGGTGAAATGTTCAAATTAAAACTATAAATTATCACACCTATATTATTTCCCTACCAACCACACTCAAGCAGGCGGTACTTTTGCCAGACCCTGTGTATGTATGTATGTATGTGTGTGTATGTATGTATGTGTGTGTGTATATATATATATATACCTTTCACTAGGTATGTGCCATATTGGGTAAAGTCTTTCTTCGGACAGATATCTTCTGTGCTTTCAGCTTCTCTTTCTGTGTCCTTCTCCCTCCCTCCCTGATCAGATTTTCCCACCAAACAATGTCCAATGTTCTCAAATTACTCCCTCGATTCCATAGATCCTCACACTTCCTCAGTGCATGGATCGCATGTGTCTGTTTGGAGGAAAACAATATGATTGAACTTATTCATGCTATAGGGTAGATGCCTGAATGTGTCAACTCACTCATCCTTCAAATGGACAGATCTTAAAGGCAGGATGTTGGGGGAACAAGAGCCATGCCCTAGCACTTTTAATATTATCGTGTACTCTTTTATTTTCATGGCACTTACCACAATTCGTAATCTTGTAATTTATAATTAACTGATTAATTTATTTCTTTCAATTAGATGACAAGCTTTCAGAGGGTAAAGCCTGTGTCTATTCACATTTCGCAGCCTAAAGCACCATGACGGATACAAAGGAAGAGACTAATAAATATTTGTATGAATAAGTGAACAAAAAAATCAGTCAATTAAATTTTCAAGTACAGCTGAGACTAACCTTTTTCATAGTGGTTCAAAGGGCAAAAGTAAAAAGAAATAGTGGCAGAGTCTCAAGAAAATGAAAATTCTTGTAGAGAGCTGATGTTTTATTTTAAAAGACAGCACTGCACATATATTTCTTTAAATTAAAAAAAAAAAAGAGAGAGCAAACTCATTGAGGCTGACAGGTAGGTTTGAAAGGAAGCAAGTCCCAATTAGTAAATACCCTTTGCTTGCAGGGTATCACCCCTTAGATCAGCAAAGGAATCAATACTATTCTTTCCTCCCTCTGTCTCCTTTGCTGTGATGACATGAAGGATTTGGAAACACAACAGCCAGCCTGAGCCCTGTGTTCTCAGCTCTCCCTCTAACATCCATGCCCCCACCCTTCTCATTCCCACCACCACCCTACCCAGGCCCTGTCTTTCCAACCACTTTATGCCCTTCTCTGGCTTCCTCAGTGATGAGATACAGGAATAGGATGTTGGATGTAAAATTTGCCAACTTCACACAAGGCTCAGCCTGCACTGCAGAAGTGTCCTTACTCTGCCTGGGTTTCTATGAAAATGAGATAAAATAAGTAAGAGCTGGGTGCCTAGTAGGCACTCAAAACATGCAAGTTTTTCCATCCATCCTTCTTGGTTCATAAAAACACTTCTGAACCACAGCTGTCCAGCAAGGATCTCTCTTTATCTTCTGACCTAAAAGGGAGGCTAAAATGTTTGTAATTAATTAAACTGCAAGGCAGTGAGCTGTAGCTGGAAATGTATATATGTGACAAGGAGCTAAGAAAGTCTATGTGGCAATAGCCTGTAATTCCCTAGAGAAAAGACTTCTTAAAGAGGGTGATTTAGCTTTAAAGCATTATTCAGGTGCCTTTTTAATATTCCTACTGTTGCTATGGAAATCACCCCTGTAAAAAGAATGCATGCAAATGTAGAATGTATTGCCAGATGCATGAATAGGGGGTGCACACAAGTGGCAGGCATGTTGACACTTGGTCTGTAGCTATGGACATAAAGAAAAAGAGTGAGAATGTGATCGAGGAGTATGAACAGAGTGCAGTGGGGTAGACACCACCAGAGACAACCCAGTGCCTGTTAATCTCCATGAACTTGAAGAATGTCCAGGTCTCCATTCTGCTTCTTAGTATGCCCTTTATGTCTGTTGTCTCAGCATTTCCATGATTAGCATTTCCTTTCACTGTCAATACCATCCTGACTCAGCTGATAAACCAAATATTCACATGATTACTACTGAATATAATTTCCCCCATAAAATAGGAGAAGCATCGCTGAAGAGATCCTGCTAGATCTATGATTGATTGTATGTTATACACGGGCTTAAGTCACTTATGAAGCTATTTTCTGGGTAGGAACCATCTCTTGCTTTCTGGGCATGTCTATCACTTCTAACACAGCTTCAGCTGAGCAGCTGTGCCCCCCTCCCTCCCCCTGCCCCAGAGAAACCAGTTGTCTGTTACCATTTCACAAAAAAAGAAGAAAGTTGTGTTGAGTCATGGATACTGGGCATTGGCCAGGCTCACTCACCAGTGAAGCAACTAGATCTTACATGTTAGCCTTTCAGATTACATGTTTCAAATTTGTGCTGCAAGGAAAAAAATTAATTATTGTCTATTGTGAGCACTTTGCAGACACATCTTTCATGGTTTCTAGATGTAAACAACCTGAATCCAAAAGGACACTGGGAACACTACAGAATCCTTGAGGAAGACTGGAGAACCAGGCTTAGAAACTGAGCAGACACAAAGTGAAGGATGAGAGCCTGTTCTCAGCCAAGATCAATGCCACAGAAGTTGTCCAGGGTGGACAATGCTGACCTTTTGCTGAGCATTGGACCCTACTAGAGGCACCAAGGCATGACACCCCTGCAGACTAGATGCTGCTGCTGTCATGACTCAAATGGCTAATCCACGATCCCATCTTCTTTGCCTAGTTAGCCTCTGATTCTAAGTCCCAGATGTGTGTACCTGGTGAGTCATGCCTAGTTTGGATGCTTAGGCTCTAGCTGCAAGTGAGGCTGGAAGAGTGAATTATCAGTCCTTTTCAGCTTCTGTAGGAAGAGATGAGTACTGTCTTCTCCCAATTTCACAAACATAGGAAGGAAATTCAGATACTCTGCAGCCAAAACAATGTCTGCCACAAGCGGAGAAGGTGAGTATAAATCTGAGACTGTCAAGGACTCACCATATAATCTTCAGAAAAAAGATCTCTAAAAGTCTTTTGAAATCAAGGTCAAGCGTTCCAAAATGAAGCCTTAAGCTAAGGCTCCCTCAGTTGTGTGTTTTGTTTTTTTTTTAAAGAGATGATTTTCAATTGTCCAATGGTTTGGCTCTAATGCTAACAGAGGAAAGGGGAAGAAGGAAGAAAGAATGCTGATTAAAATTCTTAGGGACAAAGAAAGTTCAGAGTCCTGGATGGAGGAGGGAACATTGTTGCCAATTTTTTACCACAATCCACCATAAATCCCAAGCAATCATGGGATTGCACAGTGGGGGGTGGGGTGGGGGTTGTCGCACAAAGGAAGGACAGGAAGGCATTGAGCCAGGAGACACAGAATCCCAGACACAGAGAGAAGGTAAAAATATGACCTGCAGCAGGAGAGAGAAATTCTTTAGTGAGCATTGGCTCCAGGGAGTGGTGTCCTTAACAAATCTTGAACATCTGGGTGCCACATATAGCAGGTTGTGACTCAGAGGCATCTTTGAAGAAAGAGGACAAATGGATGATTTGAGGCAAAAAATACACAGGAAGGGTCATCTAATTGTGGGACAGGCCAGCTGTCAGGATGAGAAAATTTGCCAGTGTGCCGGTTTGGCTCTAACTGATAGAGAACTTATTGGAAGAATAATGGGGTGCCTCCTATAACTGCCGACAGAAGGGCGAAGGGGCAGTTGGCCCCCAAGGATCAAATGTCCCCAGGACACTCTGTCTATCTTTTATCTCTGCCTCTCTCTCAGGAGAGAAGGTGTCACCACCTTGGACTGCAGACCCGAATCTTTGGCTTGCTGGGGAACAGAACTGCTCACAGGGCCAAGGAACTGCTCTTTGGTTTCCACTTCCAGAAGGGTGATGGCCCTCTTATTTAAGTTCTTATTCTATAGAAATACCCAGGTTAAGCATTTTAATGTAAGGTTCTGGCCACTTTAAAGGACAGTTACTACTTGCGGGCAGACTGCTAACATTTTTACCTACCCGTCAGATGATTGATTGTGGATAGCAAGGAGGTCCTTATTGATTCAATCTGAGGTTGCTTTCCCCCGGATCTGTCAGCTATGCAAGAAACAGGGCCACGGGGCAGACAGGACTATCACTAACATATGTCTATCACTCCTACCACGGCTTCAACTGAGCAGCTGTGCCTCCATGCCTGTGAGTCAGAACTGTTCTCAGAGAAGGGAGGACCACTCTGCTCTCAAACTGGTGTCTTACACCCAAGAATCTGATGGGGATTTGGGCACAGAGTCTTGCCCTGGGAGGAAACAGGTAGTAGCAGTGCTATTAAATACCCTTCTGTGCTGTTCCCCATAAGGAGTGAGTTGATCTTGGAGAAAAACATGCTGTGAGCACTTTAGGGCAAAGACAATGCCTTTATCAGCTCTGGATACATCACAGAGCCCTTGTGGCTGCGGCATAATGGTCGGGTGGAAGGGAATTTGTCACAAACTCAATACAATAAAGTACTGGCAAGGAGCACACCTGTAGTTGAATACAGGCAATTGCTCATTATGTGTGCCTTATAACAGGGGGGGAGTGAGATTAAAGGGAATCTGGGGCAGGGATAACATACACCAGGACCCTTAAGGGTATCACGGTTAGGGTTTTCAGGTTCTCAGTGCTTGCCCAACTCATTACCCCAAGTTTCCACATTCCCTCACTACCATAGCAGCTGTCTGGTTGGTTCCACAAGGGCTGGCTTGGAATTGTCCAAATATAGATGAGTTCAGCCCTGGCTGGTGTGGCTCAGTTGGTTGGGGGTCATCCTGCAAACCAGAGGTCACAGGTTCAAGTCCTAGTCAGGGCACGTGCCTGGGTTGCAGGTTCAGTCCCCAGTGGGGACACATGCAAGAGGCAATCAATTGATATTTCTCTCCCACACTGGTGTTTCTCTCCCTCTCTTTCTCCCTCCCTTCCCCTCTCTCTAGCATCAATAAAAGAAAACCATTTTTTAGAGATTTTATTTATTTATTTTTAGAGAGAGGGGAAGGGAAGGAGAAAGAGAGGGAGAGAAACATGAATGTGTGGTTGCCTCTTTTTTTTTTAAAGTGAGTTTATCTTTTCTGCCTACTATTCACTCCTAATGTTCCTAAGGTGACACTTGAAACGTCAGAAGGCAGTGACTAGCCAAGCTGTATTTATGTTCCAATCAACTTCCCTGAGAGAGTCTTGATGGAATGGACTTCATCACATGGTTGTTTTGATATCTTACAAACAGAGCCACAGTTTGTAGTTTGGAAATAAGTCAGGGTGCATTTACTTGATACGATGCCATCTGATGCCAGCTCATCTCCCAGCCTGGCCTGGCTTTGCTAGAACCACATCCTCAAGACAATAGGTTATAATATTGCATTTGCAGTTCCTAGTGCTGGTAGAATTTCCACAATGATTTTCTAAACAAGACTGCGTCATTCAGAAGCACCTGAAAAATTGTAGTCGAATTTATCCTTCACTGCTCATCAGAGCTGAAACTGGCATCTGCCTCCTAAGTTACCTGGGGCTACCTATCATTTCATAGGAAGTGATGTTTTTGGGAGTCAGTGACATGCTCCCTCCAACAGTCTCTTCCTAACAAGTCAAGTCTCACAGCCTTCTGCTTCGGAAAAATAAAGCTACGTGAGTGGATTCAACTGTCATTTGTTACTTCAAAATGTCTCAGGTTCATCCTTTACTTTTTTCACTTTTACTCAAGTTTCTGACTTTTGGACACATTCTTATTATAAAAAAATTAAAGCTCTGTCCTTTTAGTCAACAAGTCACCTACCTGGTCACATTCTTTGCTAATACCAACATCATCAGGATTTTAAAAGCTGAAGCAAGGAATTGCATTTGAAATGAACACCACCCTGAGCAGGACCAGCAGAAAGCAAGAACCTTCTGGTGGAAAGCCTTTAAATCCTCTTCACTGCTCTCATCTTCCTTGCCCTTTCCCAGCCATCAAGACTGACTGGGACAAAGGTGGTGTCATATTCCCAGGCACAAAAGCTGCCTGCCTCCTCCTCACTTTTAGTGTAAGTACCAAGCTTCCACTCTTCCTGTCCCCACCCTGACAAAGCATCCTCTTAGATCATTTTCCCGCTACCAGTTCCCCTGTGTGGGAGAAAAAAGCAAACTAGACATACAGGTGTAAGCATCACACTTTCCCACGGGCTTCCCAGCACCCAGAGTGCCATTCAGGCTCAGAGATTTCCGGTTTAAAAACCAAATGGGTTGACCATTTCAGATTTCTGTATTTTTAAATTTATTTGTAACTAGATATAATCAATCAATTCAGTGTGTACGTCTATGAATGTAAGTGCATTCCCTGCATGTGTCCTTGTTTGGGATTTCTCTTCCATGTTCACAGTAATGGTTAAAGTCAGGAAGCTATTTCCACTGGGCATTTTTACATCAGGAGAGGCACAGAAATGTCTCCCAGAGCCCTGCATTTCAGAACAGTTAGCAGCAGCCTGTAGAAAAGTATCCAAGAAGCGATTTCATTTCCATGGCAGCCAGGACCCAGACGCCAAAGCTTCATAGATTAAAATCAATGCCTGAATTGCATTCAGAAAGCCTGAATTGCCTGTCAGACTTCAGGACCAGCAGCGCAATGTGATAAATGAGGTGAAGAGCCTCATCCAGGCAAGGGAGTGCTGCCGCATTAGCGAGCACTTCGGCGTCTTTTCAAAGCAAATACCAAATGGAATGAATTACTGGGGAACAGCAAATGAATGTCAAGAATTTGAGATGCAGGGCTTATAATTTACTAATTACTGGGAAAAGATGAACACAAAGTCAATGTGTGAAAGAATGTGGTAGGGGGAAGGGTGGAGCAAGGGAGACAAAGAGAGTGCGCAGCACATGCAGAAGGCTCCTATTTCCTGTCCTGGCAAAAAGAGATGGATTTCAGAGGCATGGATACCTGGTTCAACTACCAGCTTGGTTATTTCCAGCCTGTGTCATAAACTTCAAAGAGTGTTAAATGAGATAAATAGAAACAAACACCTAGTCAATAAATGCATCTCCCTCTCCCCAAGCCCCTCTTATTCCTGTCTTATTTAGTATAAAAATCACATTAAGACAACTGATGTTACTCAGTGATTCAGTGTCAGAGAATGAGCCTCGCTGCCTCCATGGCAGGTCATCAACATTTACAGACAGTAAAGCAAGGATGGAATGGTGGAGCGTTGAGAAATTCACAGAGAAGTCTTCACAAAGACTGGGTTCATTATAAAATTGCATAAATACTATAACTTTTAATGCTGTTTTCTGCTTATTGGTGCAAATCTGTCCAATGGCAAAATAACAACCCATAATTCCATTCTTAAGTGTCCTGGCCTCTCTCCTCTCTTCTGTGACACTAATATGTTCTCTGAGCCCACAGGGAGCTGGGCACAGAAGTCTATCACCCGTGTGCTCCTCACAGCTTTCGGCAGCCAAGACAGGGACTCTTTGGGGTCTCCTCTCTGCCATGGAAGGGAACCATGGAGTAACTGAGCAAGACCTGGGATGGGAGCCAAGAGATGGAGAGGCTTGTCCTGGCTCACCTGTCAACCAGTTATGGCAAATGGCAAACTCAGACCAGAGTATTATCTTCCAAAATATTCTTACTAGTTCTTTAGAAGAATGTAATGGAAATAGCTTATTTCCCCCCAGCATCCACTGCTCCCTTCTTGGTAATATTACCTTTGATTTTAGCTGTGAATCTGGATGCTCAAAATACAGACCACATTTCCCAGCCTATTTTGCACCTTTGCCATGTGACAAAGTTCTGGCTAATGAGATGAAAGCATAGGTAGTGTGTGCAAATTCTTGGAAGTGTCCCTAGAGAGTGTGTATGTCCTTTTCCTGCCTGTCCACCTGGTTTTCATGCATTGTGATGGCTGAAACTAGAGCAGCCATCTTGACCTTGATGTGAAAACCACTTGCTGAGGAGGGTAGAGGGATGTGCTAGTTGAAACCTGGGTCTCTGACATAGCTAGGAGCCATGCCAACCCTATACTACCTATGTTTCTTTTATGTGAAAGGGGGAAAAGCCACTGTTACTTTGGATTTTCTATTACTAGAAATTGAACCTAATCTTAATTCATATAGATGATTATAGATGTTCTAATGAAAAGGGTTCTTTGTGCAAATACATTCTGAAAATTCTGTGTATTATAGGTCCTTCTTAAAGATTTGCAATGTTCCCTAGTACATTTCAGGCTGCAAGAGGTCCTCTGTAATGAATAATAACATCTCTTATGAACCTTTCTGACGAATGTGGTCCATGGACCAGTGGCATCAGAATCATCCAGGAGCTTGTTAGAAATACAGAATCTCAGGTGTCCCAGACCTACTGAGATTCTTCTGCATTTTAAACCAGATTCCCAGATAATTTGTCTACACATTAAAGTTTGAGAAACAGTGCTACTGTTTACAATGTAAAAAATGGTGTCCTGTGGTCCTGGATTCTGGAAGACAAATAGCAACATACTTTGGGGGCTATACCTGGAGCCCCAGGAGTACAGGAGCAAGTATGAGTAATTCTCAGAGCTACAAACTGGTCCTTAGCTTTGCAGGCCTGAGAATGCTGCTGTCAACCCCATGAGTCCTCCAGGGAGTGGCCCCCTGCTGCACCACACCTTTGGGATCTACTATTACTTTCCTTGACAAGTCACACCCGGATCTACAGGAGAGGTAAGAAGGGGTCTCCAGGAGACCCAGTGCTACCTGCCAGAGGTTACAGGGATAGCTGGGGGACAAAGCATCTGCCAGCCATTTTCAGTTACTTACAAACTCACACCTGGACACCAAGTCTAGCCAGTGAAACCATCAGTTGAATCAGGTTATGTGGCTTGTGAGAAAGTAACCAATTGGATCAGTCCCATTTCCTCTCTGCATTACAGTTTATCTGGTGGTTGGAGGCAGTGGTCAAGACCTTGTTCTCTGGAGCCAGATGTCCTGGGCACGGGTCCAGTCCAACCACATGCTAGCTACATGGCTTTAGTCAAGTTACTTAGCCTTAATGTTGCCAAGCCTCGGTTTCCTCATCTGTAAAATGGAGATGAAAATGGTCTTTACCTCCCACATTTACTGTGAGGGTTATCATAAAGAATAAATGTGAAGCACTTAGACTCAGTCCCAGCACATGTGAATGAAGCACTATAAAAGAAAAAAACATACACATAAACTTGTTACCATTATAATTTGGAGGATTAAAATCTAAGTCATGTGGATAAAAGTCTCAAAATAAGGAGAGAAGTCTAAATATTGTAAGTTAACCTAAAGTTTTTTCAGCCTGGTTCCTCGCATGGGTACTAGCTAAACAAATGATTGTCAGTTTCATGAAAGCAGAAGAGAATTTTGAGCAAAGCACATTCATTTCATAAATGTCCCCTGAGGTCCGAGCTGGGTGTTGTGGGGAATGCAGTGATGTAACAGATGAGGTTCCTGCTCTGTGAACCCGTAGAAGAGAAAGACATTTGCACAGATATCTTCTTTAGGAGACAAGTGTTGAAAGTGCTATATTATGTTCTGTGGAGCCGGGACATATAATAATAGGTACCTAATTAAGAATTACTTATATATTATTTCTGTTGGTCTTCAAAACAAGCTTATGATGGCAGTATGAATCACTGTCACTTTACAAATCAGTGGATGGAGCGTCAAAGACCTTAAGAAAATTGCTAAGTTCTCATGGTAAGTGAAAGACTTGGATTTGAACTCCAGCCTGGCTGATGCCACAGTCCTTGCTTTTTCTAGCATACTAGACTGACTAGAGAACAACAAACACTTTACAGAGAAGGTGACATTTCAATAGGGCCTTCAAGGTGAGTCAAGGTGAGGTGGGAATCAGAGGAAAGGGGCTTGTGGTGAGCTGAAGAGCTGCCCTGGCCCAATGCAGAGGTGGATGGAGCTGGCGGTAGAGGAGACCAGGGGTGGGAGAGATAAAAGAATCGTGAGATGTAAAGATGGGAAAGTTTACAGGGGTGACATGGTGAAGGATTTTGAATAAGAAATTGAGGAACTTGGACTTCATTCCATAGGCAAGTGTTAGCACCTCCTCAAAGGAGAGGAAGGAGTACCTGTACAGGAAGGGGCTTCAGAGGGAGAAGCAGGACGTACGAGGGGATGCTGAGGAGGCCATGTAGCAGGCACATGGACCGCTTTTTCAAGCATTCCAAATCTAAAAGTCCACACCAAACAAAATAACCCACTGTACGTGCAAAGCTAAACAAGCCTGCAGTGAGCCTGGTCCTCCAATGAGCAGTTTGCAAGTTCTGTGAGGCGGTGGTATCCCAATGAAGAGGCACAAAGCTGGGGGCAAGGACAGCGATCAGGAGGCTGTGACGAAGTGGGGAACTAAGACATGGGTAGTGAGTGGGGCAGCATCTGATGTCTGGGTAAGAAATACAAGAATTCTTCTATAGACTACCAAACAGCTGGATTTTCCTTCATTATCACTTGCAATGGGGGCGAGAGACACATTAAGCGTTATCTATAGGTCTGCTTTTGAAGCTTCTGAAACTCAAATGGATGGAAATACTTTCTGTAATTCTTGTGATTTAACTGCACGCAGCCTCACAGCCTGCAAGGGAGGGAGGGCGAGGAGAGGAGAGAGGATGGTTAAATAAAAACAGTTCTATTTTTGGCATGCTTTAATGACAACCCCTCTTCGAAATATTTTTCATGCAATGCCTTTTCTGTTCGGTGTCATTGAAAGTGTTTTTAATTTCAAAGAGCGGCTGTGGCACAGGCTGTTAATCAATGAAATTCTGGCATGCTTTTCTGTGAACGTGGCTCATTATTTATGTTTACCACTGACAGAGATGAGTTCTCAAGCCCAGGCAATATTATCACTCATGCCTGGTTAATAAAGGAAAAAAACAAATGTGGTAGGAAATTCATCCTGATGTTGGAGGGAGGGAGATGGACCTATCTCTGGGATATTTCATTGTCTCCAAGGCCCTCCCTGTGAGTCACAAGACAGAAATTTGAGGCAGAGAAAGCAGAATAGCATAGTCGTCTGGACTAAAAAAATAAGCTTCGGCTGAAATGCTGGATAATGGTATTTATGTATTCTTTGCTTGCGGGTTTCTGCATTGCTTTCTGTTATGTATGCGCGGGATGCAGCAGGCGATGCCAACGTCTTTGTTCCTCTGAATTCCTGTTGCTGGACACTGCCAGGATTTAGGGTGGGGTCAGCCCAGGGCCACTTTAGCCCCAGTGAAGGTCTGCTTTATTCAAGGCCTGCTTGTCCCTCGCCTGTTTACTGCTGCCTAATACAACACTTTCTTTATCTCTTGTTGGTTCTGCCCCAGAGAAAGCAGGGAGAGCTGCTGCTGGGGCTGGGATTCTAGTTTCAAGCTCCAGTCAGTCTTAGAGGGCTCAGGGGCTCAGCACGGGGAAGAGCCAGGCTGGGGTTCAACTCCATATATTCCAGATTCCAATTTAAAGTGACAACAATAATGATGATGATGATGATGCTTGGGATCTGCCTGCGGAGCTGTTTCTTTCCCGTGGTTTTTATGAGGGACTCTGCTGTATCATTCCCCACCCCCTGACTCGATGATAAGACCTATTGGAGAGCTGACAGACATTAGAAGTGAAGACTGTGAACATGGAAGGGTGTTTCCCTGGGAAAACTAGCTGATAACTTGGGAATGCACGCTCTGATTTTATCTGAATTATTACCATGTTCTCACTGGCTTATCTGGCCTAGATAGTCACTAAGCTAATAAGCAGGGTCAACTGTAAGCTGGCTGGTTTCCTGAGCGTGTGACCTCTGCAGTTGCACAGGGTTTCATGCTTAGAGGGGCCCTGTGCTCAGCTGAATGCTCTGCTGTCACTGTCTTGAAATTTCTTAATACTTTATAAACAAGGGACCCACATTTTCATGTGGCACAGGACCCCACAAGTTAGGTAGCTGGTCCTGACTGTAGGATAGGACATTTGAACATTCCCAAGAAAGACAACCAGTGGTGGAGAGAGTTCCTGTTTTAGGCTCCCCAGTGCTATTCCAGTTTTCAGGGGATTAAAGGAAGTGTATGACACAGTGACAAGTATGAATGCTTGCAAAATCCTGAGATCTGTTCACAGTGGATGAGCTGGGCTCACTGCTCCTGTGCCAAAATGTGTGTAGCCTTGAAATGACCGCCCCGGCAGAGCTAGACTGTTCAGAAAAGAGGGTGATTGGCAGTGGCAGATGCAGCTGTGAGGTCAAGGAGCGGGAGTATAAAGAGGCTTTTGACTATGCCCTTGAAGATGTAATTGGAGACCTAGAGAAGCTGTAGAAGAGACCGGTGAAAGCTGGCTGGAATTAAGAGGAGAATTCCAAAAGTGAGCTTGGAGATAGCAAGAAAGGGCACACTTTGGGGAGAACAAAGTGTGGATAAGAGTTGTGAGGGCTGAAGATTTGCAGGTAGGTGTCCTGCACTAGTCTGAAGGTCACTGGGAGGGCAGTGAGGGCAGAGGGACGCTGTGGTGACAGAGGCGGGGAAGGAGAGAGAACAGGCCTGGAAAACTGAGGTTGCAAAGGGGAAGGAAAAGAGGGAATGGATATCACAGAGGACCCAGCATCCTCTCCACCGCCACTGCCCCAGCTGGTAAGATTCTGGGCCCTGAAGAAGTGAAGTGAAAGGAAGATGCTATGCAATGTTTCTGAAATCTGGTCTGGTTACATCTGTGTCAGAATCACTTTCTGATGCTTGTTGCTAATGTATTTTCTGGATCCCCCCTTTCCCTACCTCCCCTATCAAAATCCCTCAGGGCCCTGGGAGTGAGAGGGCAGGAATCAGCATTTTATTCTTGAGTTCCTAGGTTGCCCTGATGGTAGCAAACATTTGAAAAGCAGGAGGAAGGAGAGTACAGCTGGTGAAGTGGATATATGGTGTGGGGCATGGGCAGCTAAGGCTTTATCGTATTGTACTATGCAGTAGAGGTTGGGTCAGAAGGGGGGTGGGGTGGGGCTTGGGGCACAAGTAGCCCAGGCCTTCAAGTGTGGATGCTGACCCTTGATGACTGCAATACACATCTGTCACAAAGGGAGGCTCCTGACACAAAGTCCCCACAGAGGCCTCCTGCCAGTCAACTTCCCATCAACCCTTGCCTGTCTGGGAGTAATTGTTTCCTGCCATCACCAGGGCAGAAAAAAGCTTTTCCAGGGAAGACTATGTTCCTGGAGATTGTACTCCAGTCTGTCTTGCTTTTGCTTAGAGGAAGTCAGTTGAAGGAGGGTTCAGATAGTTCCAGCCCTGCGAGAGTGGTTGTTAGTACAAAGGGGAAGACCAAGTGAACTGGGTTCACAGAACATGCCCAGCACTTGGCTTGGCCCTCAAGCCAAACACTGTTATCTGGTCACTTCTCCCTTTTTAGTCCTATGCCTTATTCAAACTCTCCTCCTTAAACATTCAGGAAATAGCATAGACAAAATTCCTTGTTGTTCTGGGTCCAGCCTTTCAGTCCTGGATAAACTTGATCTCTCCTTAGGCCACAGGTTCTGCAAGCCAAAGCTGACAGGATTTATGCTCTGTTCTTACACTCAGCCTCTTATTCAGTTTCCCTAGCTGCCAGCTTCCTCTTCTTTTTAAGATTCCTTTGCAAATCCTTGTTGATTAATCCCCAGTTGATGTCTCACTAATCTACTGGTGATTCCTCCCAGGCAGACTAGATTTGCCTTTTAGCTGTCTGATCCCCAAAGAACATCTCAGCGTACCAAGCATCTCACAGTTTCTTAATGTTTTTGACAGCAGTTTTCTCCAACTTTGATATGCAGACAAGTCATCTGGGCATATGTATTCTGATTTAGGGAGTCCGGGATGGGACCTGAGACTCTGCTTTTCTATTCTTTTTTTCTAATCCTCAACCAAGGGTTTTTTTTTTATTATTGATTTCAGAGGGACAGGAATAGAGAAAGAAATATTGACATGAACAAGGAACATTAATAGATTGTCTCCCATATTCACCCCGACCAGGGATCAAACCAGCAACCTAAGTATGTACCCTGACTAGGGATCAAAACTGCAACTTTTTTTGCTGTACAGGATGATGCTCCAACCAATTGAGCAACCCAGCCAGGGGTGAGATTCTGTTTTCTAACAAGTTCCCAGGTAGATGCTGATGCTGCCGGTACACTCTGAACAGCAAAGTTTTATAGGATAAGTAGCTCACAATTCCCTTCTGTCCTGTTCTACCTGCTCCAGTTTTTTTATAGTGTCATTTTTCTACTTTAAACATAGTGAGAAGGGAACTCAAGAGTTAAAGGTTTTAGCGTTAGTTATAGTTGATAAGCTTAAGTGATTAATGCCTGTGGAAAGCTGTTATTCCGGGAACTGGAATGCATGACCTACAGGATTCCAGGTTGACAAGCAATCACTGCCAGGCTGCAACTTTTGTCTGGTTAACCTTTTCCTAAACCCCTTACCTACCCTTTCCTTCTCCTTATAAAAAGGTCAGCTTGAGATGAGATGTTAAGGTGATGTTCAGGGTACCTAACCCACCTTCTCCTCAGATCACCAGCATCTGACTAAAGTGCCCATAAAGATGCAATCCTTGTCTCTATTTATTGGTTCTGATAGTGACAGGCAGCACAAACGCTGACTTTTCTGGTTTCAGTAGAATTATAAAAATAATCTTTGGCGGTTACAGAATAGTCACAGAGATGTAAGTACAGCATAGGGAACATAGTCAGTAGTATTGTAATAACTATGTATGGTGCCAGGTAGATGCTAGACTTTTGGGGGGGGGGGCACTTTGTAAGTTACATAAATGTCTAATCACTATGCTGTACACCTGAAACCAATATAATATTGAATGAAACTGTAATTAAAAAATGTAAAGGAAAAAATCTATCTGCAGTTCACTTACATTTAATTTTTTGCCTCTAGTCAGCTTGATCTCTCCAAACCAGCTTCGAGTTGGTGAAGCTCTGAGAGAGGGCATTGGCATCCCACACACAGGTTTTCACTATTTCTTTTGCATTATTTTCTCAGGACTCTATTGAAAATGTCTCGTGCATTACAGAGAGAGAAGAACAGTGAACTGTATGTAGAAAGCTGATAAGAAGCAGCTTCCTCCAACACTGGAGAGCAGGGCAGCAGAAGTTCCCAAAGTTGGCCTCTGAGAGGCTGAGTTCTCCAGGCCCTGGACCATGTGCTGAGCTGATCTCCTGCACTCTGTCTCCATAGCTCTCTCACCCAACACCCAGTTCCCCTCTTCCTTTGCATTAGCAATTGATAAGTAAAAGAGAGCCAAATGCTAGAACCTTCGATTTTGGAAAATAAAATCATACCTTTCCACTGTACTTAGGATTCAAAAATGACATTTATTGCTCATAACATTTACATTATAAATGCAGATTTTTTAAATTTTTATACTAGGTGAGTGAAATGAGTGAATTGGCTCTCTAAAAATAAAGTTTTGGAATAGTAACAAATATATCACAAGGTAATATTTGAGGATGGGGGAAAGAGTTATTATTAAAAATATATCCTAGGTCTTTCCTATCAGTAAAATCTACTTGTTAGAAAGATTTACAATTATTCAGAGGCGTCTTCATCCCTACTTTCTCATTAAGTGTCTGAAGCGGGTATCGGTTTTCACAATTTTACTAAACTTGCACTTGCATGGACATAGGGCATTGCTCAGTTACCGGGTCTAATGATTCCTCACTCTGTCTGCTTTCCCTCTCTGAGCACTTGGTGCTATCGACCTCACCCTTCCTTCCCTTGGCTTCCTGACTATTGGGGTACACTGATTTGCCCTCATACCCGAGCTCATCTGAAGCTTACTTTCTGTCTGTTTTCCTCTACCCACCCCAACTGCACATGCCAAGGCAGGGACCTATGTCCAGGACTGTGCTTTGTCTGTCTTCTCTCCCTTGAAGAGCTCATCTATTCCTGTGGCTTTAATTATTTGCACTAGGCAACTGTTCACAAACACCTACAACCTCTAGTGCTGGTCTAGTTCCCCATGTCTCATTGCCTATTCTACTCTTCATCGCTAACCTCCAAACTCTTCCTTCTATGCAATTTCCCTATTTTTGTTTGTATCAAATCCAATTTTGCAATTATGAACTCAAGAGATCAAGAAATACTATATTTATCATTTTTTTAAAAAAGTATTATGAATCTGGCCCTAGAATTCCATTTCCCCAAGGTGTCAGGTAATTCACTCTCCTTTGTTCTAGAGTCTAATCCCTGACCCTTAAAGGTTATGCCAAGAACCCTCCTAAGTTCCTCCGCAGTGCTTAAGCATTAAGGAAGCTTCAGGTGACCACCGAGATGCTCTTTATCCCAACTCACAGGGTCCCTGAATATATCTAACTGCTCTGGTACTTCCACATCACTCTTGAGGCCCAGGAGTTTTTTTTAAAGATATATTTTAGCTCTTCCTTTAATCTTCCCCTTTCTTGTCTCTCTGAATAATTCTATTCTAAAGGAATTTCATGGGGCAGAGCAAAGTTGGATTCCTGCTTTTGGGAGTGTGGAGAGGAGAAGCCACCATGCCCCAGAGCAAGATGTCAGAGACCAAGGAGGACGGCAAGTGCATCTGCACAGGAGGGAGCCCAATAGGGTGGCTGGTACAGAAAGGAGGAGTTCAAGAGGCTTCAGGAAGGTGTTCATATGAGAAGGAAACCTAAGGCGTTAGAGCCTGAGCAGTGCTAGGAAGGAGAAAACTAGAAGGAACCCGTGGTGGTGGATTGGAATCAGAGGCAACCATGTGAGCTCATGACTTTATGTATTGAATTGGCCAAAAAGTTCCTTTAGTTTTTTCCATAGGATGGCTCTAGTAGTGCTTAGGTGTCTTTAACTTCATTCGAAACAATTTGTTAGATTGTATTGTGACAGCAGTCATATCAGTGTGCATTTAAAAAAAACTTTATCAAAATTGGTGAATTTTTGTGTAGCTATTTTAATATTGAAGATGGAAGAAGATATGCAACATTTTCAGTGTATTATGCTTTATTATTTCAAGAAAGATAAAAACACAACTGAAATGCAAGGCAGATTTTTGCAGTATATGGAGAAGGTGCTGTGACCGATTGAATGTGTCAAAGTGGCTTGTGAAGTTTCTTAGTACTATTGACATTTTGGCCAAATAATTCTTTGCTGCGGGGCTGTCTTATGCATTGGAAGATATTTAGCAGCACCCCTGGCCTCTCCCCACTAGAAGGCAATAACAGGAGATAGCTGACATATTCAATACCCAAATCAATAAAGTTGTTGGTAAAAATGAAAGATGTGTCTTTTATTTTATGGAAAAAATAAATGGACTTTTTGGCCAACCCAATATGTACTTATGAAGATTTGTCCCAGCTCTGTCCACTGAGAGGGCCTGGGAGCAGCAACATCCCAATAGCAATTAGCAAGTCTCTTGGCTTCTAAATATCATTCTCCACTAAAACAAACCAGGGCTACCAGTGAACTAGCAATAGAAGTGAACTTAATCAAACTTATAAAAGGAATCTACAAAAGCACTATAGATAACATTATACTTAATGAGGAAAGACAATATTTCTCCCATAAGATGAACAAAGCAAGGATGTCTACTCTCGCTGCTACTATTCAACATTTGTATGTTGAATACAAATGTACATTATGATGTTTGACATCTTAAAAAAACAAAAAAACGTTTCTGGCTGGGAGACTGCTCCTCCTGAGGCTAGCCAATTCTTAGAGAAAGCAAAGGGCTCAGCTGGAAGCATGCCTTTGATATGCAAACTATCCAATTCAGAGCCAAACCTCCTCTATCTGGCTGGTGCACCAAGGAGGCAAAATTCCTCTGCCTTAATCATCCCAGGGACAGGTACCAGGCAACTAGAGACCACCCCTATAGCCCAAAGCCTGCTGAAATTATTCAAACTAACCAGTCTTCAACTCTTCACCCTGCCCTGCCTTATCTTTCCTGCAGAAATCCCCATAAAATCTCTAGCCTGGGCTTTCTCCATGCTCCTGCTTTCTGCCTCCTGACCACCTGAGGTTTCTCCATGTGGCCCTGCATGGCGTGCTATGCCTCTGTTTCTAGGACCTGTAAGTATAATAAACTTTTGCGTTTCTGAGCCTCTCTTGTGTTTTCCCTTGTGGCTACATCTGACTGTCCATCCCACAAAAGAACCAGGACACATTGTGCTAGGAGTTCTGGCCAGTGCCATCAAGCCAGAAAAATAAATAAATGGCATCTAGATAAATAAATGAAAATAAATAAATATTAACAGATGATGTAACTGTCTATGTACAATAGGCTTTCTGTGAAAAGTAGAAGTAATGTGAGTCTTTGAAGTTGCAGGAACAATTGGAAATTGAAATTCCCAAACCAAAATCATTTACAATGCATCAAAAAAGATGGACTACTTAGGGATAAACCTGACAAAAAACATGCAAGTTATGTACAGTGAAAACTACAAAACACTGCTGAAAAGAATTAGAGAGGGAGGACCAAATACTAGGACCATGATTGGATGATGGATCCAATATTATTAAGACGTCAACCTCTCCCAAGTTTATCTTTGGATTCAATGCAGCCCAATAGAAATCACAGCTGGCTTTTATTTTTGTAGAAATTAATGAGCTGATCCTAATATTCATAGGGAAATGCCAAAACCCTAGGATTGTTAAACCATCTTGAAAAACAAA